>JARJEC010002269.1:0-19115 GCA_030264575.1 Tachinus sp. AB-2021 | reverse complement strand
TTTATAATATATATATATATATATATATATATATATATATATATATATATATATATCATTTAAATCTATATGTGTTCAGTTTATTCTTAGTTTTTCTCTTTTGGTAATATCATTGTTTAATGTAATCGGTTTAATCATTTTTAACGTTTGTTCTGGATTAATAAAAGTTTCACCGATGACCATTTTTATAACTATACTGTCAAATTTGAAAATATTACATTATTCTAAGTTATAAAAAAAATAATGTTAAAGAGAAACACGATTTTCATTCGAAACCGAAACTGTATTCGAAATTTTGTATTTTGAGTTAAGAAATACGGAATAAATAAATTTAATTTTAAACGAATTCAAATAAAAATAAACTATTGTACATTTTGATAATAAGAAAGCCGAAAAGGTATACTACAATATGTAACATAAATAAAACTATTAAAACGGATCTAAATTTAGTACGTGTTACAATATGAACGACGCAATCTACCACGAACTACGCTGCAGTCGCCTGTGTCAAACGAGCCATGCGCTTTTTTGGATGAGTAGTAACCGCGGCTGGTATCAGGATGGGTGATGTATTATTAAACGTAATACGTAACAAATAAATCAAACTTATGTTTTAGTGTACTTGCATTTAATATTAATTACTATTATAATTATATACTTTTAATTATTATTAATTATAATTGTAGCACGCACCTGTATTAGACCGTATCTCTAACAAAATCAACAACGGCTCGTTACATGAGCAGCGGACCACCAGCAGCAACAGCCAATAAGTCGCCGCTGTTTAACATTGATATGGCCGCTATTTTGTTAATCGGCGTGATTGCGTTCGATAGACAATTGGCATTAGTTTTTGTGGATATAGGGCTTTGAAATTTGGTGCACTACGATTTGAAATATCAATTTTCGTAAATTTTAAGTCTTTTT
The DNA here is from genome assembly GCA_030264575.1 of Tachinus sp. AB-2021. NCBI lineage: Eukaryota > Metazoa > Arthropoda > Insecta > Coleoptera > Staphylinidae > Tachinus > Tachinus sp. AB-2021. The sequence continues at coordinate 18,188 of JARJEC010002269.1, read as the reverse complement.
TATGACAGTTTTGAATGACATTTTGATAAAAGTTTATTTATGTAAAATATTCCTCGAAATTTATTTTTTGCAAGAAACCGAAAGTCGCCAGCTCTTTTCGTTAAAATGAAAATGGCCGCCATTTTGTTATTTGAATTTTCCTAAAACCGAACTTGATTGCGTATAATAGACAATAGGCATTAGTTTTTGTGGCTATAGGCTTTTCAAATTTGTTGCATTACAATTCAAAATATAAATTTTTGCAATTTTTATGACAGTCAGAATGGCATTTTGAAAGTGCTCCTCGAGATAGACTATTTTTTTGCAATAAACCGAAACTCGCTAGCTCTGTTTTTATATTAGAGTTTCAAAAAAGTGACATAAATGTTAGCAGCAGCCGCCATTTTGAATTTTTTGCAGTTATTTTCTAGAACTTATTGAATATAAGACTCATATTTGGGTAAATTTAAGTCTCTAAGGCATGCCTTTTTACCTTTTTATGTCTTGCCGATTTAGGTCATGTTAAGACAACTAAATTTTTTTTTGTGCAGGACGATGATTACCAAAGTTCCCTTATTCCTTCTTCTCTGAAGAATTTAATGTAAAAAACTAAAATGAAATAACTAGAAACAGTAAAAATGCGACTGTGTCGCTTTTTCCTGTACTCTTCATATAAAATAAATATATTAGCGACCAAGGTGGGTAAATGAACATTTATAGATTATTATTGGCAGCGATCAAGGATGTTATTTAGAAATGCAAAATTGACGTAGTTTAATAACGTCAAATTGCCGTCAATTGGTGATGTAAATAGATGAGATAGTATTTTTCAATAAACTTTTATCAAAGATTTTACCCAACAAAGTGTTTCTTATTAATTTCTATTAATTATAAACACACATTAGATACTTTTTTAAGGAGGTAATTATTAAAATGATTGTACATGTCTCTTTTACTAATTACATTAATTACTTTTAGGTTATATTGTAGCGGCAGCCAATAATCAGGATGAAATAGCAGTGCCATCCCCCCTGTATTTACAAAATCACAATACATCATGACCATCACCTTCGGTGATTTCAAGTTCTAGGTCGTCATCGTCATCGCTATTGTTATCGTCACCACCATCGTTACACATTAAAAAAGTGTTCTAATGTATATTTTGCAGGATGTTTAGCAGAAAAACCATCAAGAAAATTTCCTGCAACATATGCATTGACAATTTGATATGAGAATCAAATTTACTAAATATATGTGAATCGTTAATTTTTAACAAAAATTATAACAAAGATACTCGCTTAAAACAACTAATCAAAATACAGTAAACATGGTTGAAAGGTCATTAAGAATAGTTAATAAACAAATAAAATGAAACCCGAAAAGAAAAATTTAAAATAACACATTTCACAAAAAAATTTAATTAAATATCGACATTTATATTGCACAGAATAACTTATATATTTTCTTAATTCTCTAATAAAAACAAAAATTTACAAAGATTGTAAATGAAAATTAAAAAATGCAACGGAAAAGGAGACAAATAAATCAAAAATTAAAGTTTTACGAAATAAGTAAATAATTCATAATATAAATAATTTGTACTACTCCTGTTATGGGTATTATCCATTAACAGAAGTTGTCGTCCACTACCAGAAATTCCACTGTGATATAATAATTTATTTATAAATGTTTTGGTTAAAAAAAAGTCAAATAGAGTATCTCTAAGTCATAAAAAGGTCTATGGTCATTTTTAATGTAAAATTTATTGTATATTATATTTTGGTAAACATTTTGTAAATCCATGTTTCTTCTTCTTCGGAACTGAATTTGTGAATAAAAAACATTTTAATTTTAATGATCTCAATAAATAAAACTTTATAAATTACTTTCAAGAAGTATAATTCTATTATTTTACGAGATACATAAACATCTTATTTTTGTATCACAAAATTGAGTTATAATAAAACAAAATTTCAGGGATAAATATATCTTCAATTAAAAAAAAATACAAAATCGCTTGTATAAAAATATTTATATACAGATTTCCAAATTATATGTGTAACCGGTAGACCATATGCTGCGGATTACGTCAGGGGTTTTAAACCCCCTTAAACGAACCGACGGACGAAACAATTACATGCATCTGTGTTTCAAACCAACTGTAAATTTACTTAACTTACAGATTTGGTTATAGTATTTTATAAACATAGATTATGCAAATTTGTGCGACTTCTATTACAAGAAATATGAAATTTTATGACATTTTTAACATGCATTCAGTTGACCATCTAGAGGGTTAATCTATAGTACAATATTTAAATATACTATATTAGTGTGTTATCATATCAGAGCCAGTAATTAGTGGATCTATTAAATCAAAAACATTATCTAATATTTAATGTATTAGCTGTTTAAATTTATATAAAATTTAATTCTTATGAATGAAATTTTATTTAGTTTCAATTTGAAATATAAGTACATAACCACCACAGAAGAAAATATGTGACATAACATATTGCTAAAAGTATGTATTAATTCAAAATTGCAATTGATACTACGTTAGTAAGTATCAATTTAAAAATAATAGTTTTTTTATTCGAATTATGATGTTACTATTTTTACCTTAAAATAGGTAATTATATCATGTACGTAAATTTTATTCTTTGTTGATGGTAAAATTAAATTAAAAAATCCACGATATTTAATGTATCAATATGTTTGTCGAAATATATTAGAAAATAAGTAAATAAAAGCAGTCCAAAAAATGTGAAAAATGTTTTTTTGGATATTGTAGAGCTAATCATTTTTTTAATTATCCCATTTTCAAGTACAGTATTTTAATATATTTATTATTTTGTCTATTTTTCTATTAAATTACATTTTATTTTTTAAATCCCACCTCATTTTTAAGTAGTGCATCAGTATTTATGGCAAATTTGTGGAACCGATTTAGCATTAGCAATAAATTTAGATTTAACATTAGCGAGTTAAATACTAGAATTGTCATATACCCATTTATAGAAATGTAGCATTCGCAGTGGCTTTAAGATTTGGCGTTGAAAATCGCATGCGTTATGTGGGCGAGCAGCTATTAACGTCAAAAGCTACGCTAGGAAAACGATTCGCTGAGAAGCGATGTTATGGTCATGTGGCGTCGGTCTATGTGTACCATAATAAATAAACGTGTTTTTGTGTAAATATTATCCATTTTCAAACGGCTAAAGTGCATTTGGTGTAAAAAATGTGTTCGGTGCAGGATAAACGAACAAAGCTAAATCCGACACAAGCATCCGTTCACACGGGCATGCGTAAATCCTTTTTACCAAAGATTATATGAGGCCATTGTATTTAAAACTTGATAATCAATCAAAAATATGGTTTTTATTATTTTTTAAAATATTGTTTTAAATGCAATTTTTTTCAATCATATACTGTTGTTATCTGATTTTACTTTTTGTGTCATCACTAGTACAAAAAGACACAAAATTTTACTTTCCTTTTTCGTTAAAAACGTTTTATATATCAAAATAGTTTCAAAACAAATTTCAAAATATTTTGTTCATCGTAAACGGCGAGTTTAGCAAAAAAATGTCTCATATATTTGATCGTGTTAGACAATTAAAGACATACATTTAATACAAGTTTCATTGGTTACTTTTAAAAAAATATATCTAATTACATTAGATTCTAAAAATAAAGTGATTTCTAATAAATTAAAGTATTTTATAATCGTTTATTCTAGTTTAATAATCTGTTAAGAATAACACTAGATACCCTCTAGTGTTTTTGCTCAAATTTAACCTAAGTGCATATCTTTCAGTTTCGGTTTCGGTCGAAACTAGAGGTGGAGCCGAATATTCGGTTACGGTTTCGGTTTCGGCTGAAAGGTGGGGTTCGGTCGGACGCTAATTAATATTAATTTAATTATAAAAATAATAAATATGAATACAAATGTAGCTTTCCATTTAGCATTTAAACAAATTCTGAAGCGAGGTAAGCCAAGTCACTCACCTTACCTCACATACATTTGCATTCTTAAAAGGAACGGTTTAAGTAAGCCGCGAACATAACCTTATTATTTTAAATAAATAAATTGTCATAAATAATACAAATATATGAACTGATTTTTTAAGAATTCGTTCATTTAAATGGTCTATTAAATTATTATTTCAACACTTCTGGCAATTTCCTACAAGTTTTGGTTTTATATAATATTACGTAATCTAATTAATTTCTAGTGGCATAAATAAATAAAAATAAAACTAGTATCGATTTATGCCGCTATATATATATATAGAAAATTATGAAAAAATGAGTATACAATCACTAAAACACGTAGAAAACATTCAAATTTCCTCCTCCACCACTAAGTATGTCAAATTTACTAGTGAGCTTGGCCGCGAGGTAGTCCGTCTGCGGTAATGGAAGAGATAAAATTCTTACTTGTCATTTTGTAAATAACACATGTTAAGTAATGCTAAGTGAGGTAAGCTAAGAATATCTAAGATTAGTGGTCAATAGAAAGCACCTAATAAGTACTGAAATTTAAATATTTCCGCCATTTGTCAACCATCGCCAGACGATGCTCTGCTGATTTAACTAAAATGTCGTTGCTTGTTTTTAACATAGAGGTCGCACTTCTGAATTATGTTCTGTGGTGGACAGAACGAGTGTTCCCATTGGCGTACGCCGATGATATGGTATGCATTGCAAGGAATGCGAATAAAATGAAAGAGATGATTAAAGTTTTGAAAGCATATTTTAGAAAGAAAGGCCTGGAAGTAAATGCAAAGAAAAAAAAATGATGTTTAGAAAAGAAAGGGGTCGAAGAAAGTCGAGCAATTGAAGAACTGAATACGTGAAAATAAAGCAAGAGATTGGTATTTGATAGTTTAGTAAAAAGTACAATGTTGTATAGTACTGAAATCTGGGGATGGAAGGACCAAGACAAGATGTAGGTGATATAGACAAAATATTTATAGAAGGGTTATGGGATTAAACAGAAACGCTTCAATGTACATTGTTCTTGAAGAGTTGAAACAGGAAAAAGAGGGACGATGTATGAAGAAAGACTGAGACAGAGGAATGAATGTAGAATTCTAGAATAAAAGGGATGAAAAAGAAGAGATAGGAAATAGATAAAAGTACTAGGAATGTATATTCCAGTACTGAAGTAGAGAGAATAAGTGGAAGAGAAGCATAGTATTAATTTTGTTGAGAAAAATAAAGATATAAATATGCAAGGGGAAAACATGTAAAGGAGTCTAAGCACAACACAAATTATGCAAATCACAAAAATGCGAGAGAGAGATTTACGAGATTTTGGATGAACAAAGAAGAGAAAGAAATACGTATGAAAATAATATCTACCATTGTAGATAATGCATTGATTTTTTAATTTATATTATCAGGATACATTATTAATTCTAAAACAAAAGTATATTAGTGTTACCATTTCTTAATATTTGTTTTAATAAGTTTATTAATAAAATATGTTACTATACAAGATTATAAAATACATTTCAGTCAAAAGAGAAAAAAAATTGAAGTTATCACAAGGGTATACGATTGTCCAATAAAAGTAAATGTGGCCTCAGAATAATCAAAAATCAGTTGTCAAAAACTAAATAAGTACAAAAGTAATGGCATAAGAATATGGCACTATTAATAAATATTAAATTCTTTAAGTAAATGCACAAATAACTATAATAATTATTAAATAACATCATAAATATAAAGTTCTTAACAATCATCAAAAACGAAACATTATTGTGCAAACTCCATATTTCTGTGGACGGTCACTGGAGCTATTATACAGTTTTTATTTGGCAATGTGGTTATCTCAGATACCAATTTGTGTCTGTTCCTATCTAGTAATGTATTATGTCGTTTGGAAGAGACAGAAGTATTTATGGAAGCTGCATCGGAAGTACAATCGTCCTCCAAAGAATCAATTTCAATTGGAGCAAATGATAAATGTTCAGATTCATCATGCGGTGTCATTGTTGAATATCCATGATCTGAATCAGCTGCCGTTGGTGGACGGCGGTAGCCAGTTGATACACAATAAGGCGATAATGGTTCAGGTTTTTTGCTATCCTGCAATAATTTATCTTGATGATTATCCAATTCATGATAATCATCGCTGATATTCAAATCACTCATACGAACTTGGTTATCTTGAGCGGATGTTAGATAAAATCTTTCAACTGACGGTGATGTGTAAGTTCGGTAACAAATGAATGAAAATGCTAATATTAAACAAACTGCTAATACTGAACCAATTACAGGTCCTATAGGTGAATAGCCTGTACGTAATAATTCATCCGGATTGAATCCACGATCAGTTGAGTCACCATATGGAGTTGGGGAGCCTAATATGCCATTAAAACATGATTGAATTGAAGTGCAAAATGGTGTGGATAGCATGCTTTCACCGTCAACATCTAATTGGCACCATTCACAACCTAGCACACCAAGGCAGGATTCATAATTCATATGTTCCTCACAGGCAATTGGAAGACATGGTTTTAAATCATCATTAATATAAACTTCTATTGGAATTGAAAAACTTTGTTCAGGAGGAGTACTGCATAAAGGGTTGTCTAATAAGGTTTTATTTGCATGTGTGCAGGTATCCAAATTTAATGGGCATTCACAAGGGCATTCACATTCTCTTTGCTCCATCCGGTTGCAGTTTAAACATAACCTATTCACCATGCTGCATGGACAAAATGTTGCAACAACTTCAAATGTTGCATTTACAATTCCAATAAATATATTTGTACCTTCTACAGGGCTTACTTGATACTTAACACTATGCTCTCCATGAACAGCATTAATTAAAATGTCATTTATGCTTGTATTCAGTCTATAATATCGTTGAATTGTTCCATCAGCATAATTATTACATAGTATTTTTTTGACAAAATGATTATGGTTAAGTATATCATTGGCAACTAGTGATTCTTTATGAATAATATGTTGTTGCTCTATAGGTCCATGTCCGTTTGGGTCTATTAAATTTGGATGATAAATCAAATAGCCACGATCGTCCATCATAAAACATTTAATTTTCTTTTCTCTGCAAAATGGCATATATTCAAGCATCAATTTGTATATGTATCCGAAAGTCACATCCATAGCGACAATAGCATGTTCAGTTGCATAAGCTATGGTCACAATATATCCAGCACCTCCAGCATCCAAATAAGGAGGAGTAAGTATTGTTTTCAATCTATGCTCAGATGCTCTTAAAAACCATGAGCGTTTCGTTGGTTCAAATCCCGGCGTTATAATCCCACCAGGAAATATTTCTAACACACCAGATGGTGATGTAACGTATCGTCTAACTATATATTTTCCTTTTATTCCTTGTAAATGTTGAGTTCGTAAATATTCAAGGATATTAGCCAATGTTGCAACGTCATCACGGATTTCTTCACGAAGACCAGGATTCGATAAGTACCTAGTATTGTCCTTTAGGAAGGCCATACATTTCTGAACAATTAATGGCGATGATGATAATGATTGGATATATGCCGTCGGCGATTGGAAACATGATGCACTTAAATAAAGGGAACCAGCATCTGAAAATTTACAAAAATGTGATTTGATTTAAATTATAACTTCAATTTTGAGATTAAAAATATGTACTATAATTTCAATGAGTAAAAAATTTATGAAACACAACACTGCAGTGTTTCATAAATTTTTTTAAATAATTCACAATAAATCTTTTCGATTTTTTCGTCTTACATGGCTCTACCACCTGTGCCATTCCTTTTCAATAATATCGTTAATTTGAACAAGTTACGCACGTCAGCTGTTGAACTACTTGCGTTGGAAATGCAGAATTACAAGGAATAAACCAATACACACAATGAGATAACAAATAAGATTTTCTTAATTAAGGATTTTTCATTAAGGCTTGCTTCACATAAGACTGATGTTAGCACTAACTTTAGTACAATAATTGCGCTGATTTAGTAAATTCTCATGCAAAAAAATAGAACCAGTTTTAATTTCTTGGATAAGTATGGCTAAATATGCTCAGAAAACTTGCGTATAGAAAAATAAGCGTTTGTATATAACTCAGACATTTGACATTTTACTTTCACTGACAGAAAGATCAAATGTGACTTTGAAATACTATAGAATGTGTTTTATAAAATGACTTATTCTCGTTTTTGCCAAAATCAAAACAAATTATTGAATGGTGGTAGGCTTTACTATGTGATATTGCGTTTTAAAAAATAAAACAACTTTCTATATATATCTTATTACAAAAATATTTATTAAACTGGACTTGTTTCGACCAATTACCTGGTCATCATACGGCAATAAAAACAAATATTTAAAAATATATTATATATTAATTTATTATTTATCTTCTTTGACAAAAAAATTTGAAAAATATGTTTTTAAACACAAAAACATTTATATTTTTCAAATGTTTGACATTTTTTCAAAATTTCTCAAACTAATTTGTAGTGATAAATAAAATAAATAAAATAACTTTTTATATATCTCATCACAAAAAATATTTATTAAACCGGACTAGTTTAGATAAGATATATAAAAAGTTCCTTTATTTATATATGAAAAATATAAATGTCTTCGTGTTTAAAAACCCATGTTTCAATTTTTTTGTCAAAGAAAATAAGTAATAAATTAATATAATAAAAGATGTTACATATGCCACTATAATAATGATAAAAAGCATTCTAAGCATTTGCAATAATGTAATAAATCGGTTATCCAACGCAGTGGTGAAGCATTTTTTGCCTTGACCTTGTCTACTCAAATACAATCCAGTCTACCTCCAATGTGTAACATTACAATAGATAAAGAATATTGATTTATCAAACATTTAGATAACCTCTTTGTACGTTCTATCATTTTCAATCTGTTGCTCTAGCAATATCAGTCAGTGGTAAATCACCCATTATAGACTGATTTATAATCAAATTGAGAATATCAAACAAATAAAACCAAATTTATATGATTACTTATTAAAGAATACAAACTAACATTAAAAGAAAATATGCGTTTCAAATATAAAGGAATACTTAAGAGCGATACATCTGACACGAGACTGATGTTAGCACTAACTTTAGTACAAATATTGCGCGCGCCGATTTACTAGATTCTCATGCAATAAAATAGAACCTGTTCTAATTTCTTGGAGAAGCATGGCTAAATATGCTCAGAAAAGTTACACGTAGAAAAACACGCGTTTGTATACAAATATTTGATATTTCACTTTTACTGTCAGAACGATGGAATGCGCATGCTCACGTACTTACGTCATATACAGAAATGCCGGAATTAGTTTTAAATCTCTAATATAAAGTTGCGCGCAATAAATATACTAAAGTTAATATGTACTAAAATCGTGTCAGGCGACCCTAACACAATACAATAAAATTTAGAGAGATTTCAACATGTAGTTACAAGTTGTAAACTTTGGCAAATGTTTGAAAAATGACAATTAGAAGTAGAAAATTCAACGCTGTCTAGATATAACTAGTAAAAAAGAAATTAATTTAAAACAAATAAATTTGATATCTATTACTTCAAATTTGCCAGTGTGTGCAGCAATCAATAACGAAAAAGTAATATAATAGCTAATCATTTAGTAAAAATTTGAAATTAAGTTACCTAAAGTAGCCAATTGGTTCAAATGCTTGCACATTCGTGATGTTGGTATAATATCCAATCGATGATGCACCAATTGGTTAGCAGTTGAACTAGCATACCAAGAAACTTTATAAGGTCTCTTAGGTATTATATCACTTTCACGAACCACTATACATATTGTATATAGATTTAGCACCCTTCTCCAATAATAAATAACCTAAAAAATTAACGTATAATTACCCATAAAAATTAATATATATAAATTATTTAAATTAAAATGACTTACAGTCTCATTTTTTGTTCGCAATTTTTGCTGCCCCTTGTTTGTACTTAATAACAATTTCTTAATTACTTTAAAATTTTGTATTTTTTCTAGATTTGAGATATCAACATAATTCGGTTGCATATACACTGCCATTGGACGTAGATAGGACGGATGCATAATAGCTGTACCTAGAAGTCAATAAAAATTAGTTTTGTATAAAATAATATATTAAGTAAAGTCACTAGTTTAACTTAATTATATTAATATTTGTACTTTATATTTCAATATGTGTTATTATTTTATTGCTCTAATTATACAGGCTAAGTCTAGAATAACGCCACCCAAGAAGGGGCTCCCTGTTTTTTATATAGATCAATAAACTTTTTAGTACTAAAATAATTATTTTTTATTTATAAAATGGCTTTAGTCATGTTTACAAAATACAACTACATACATTTCAACTTTTTTTTCTCAAATAAAAATAAAGAAAAATAAGATAATAATAATAAATATAAAAAACATTATTTATTTCAATACATACTCAGGGTGGACTAAAAAGTAAACATTTTTTGTTTGATTAATTTTATGGTAAATTAAATTTAATTGTTTAACCTTCTACTGCTTTTTTCAAGGTCAAGTTTGTTTTCATAAATAAAACATTTTTAATTCAAATTTCAAAAATATTTAACAAAATGTTTACACGTATTTCATTATAGTATCAAATAAAATTCAAAAATATTGTTCATTAAAATTTGTCAGTTATATCAAAACCTGGACATTCGAATAATTTACAAATAATTAAATTTTCTTTTTTCATATAGTACCAGTTTCTAGTTTTTGCTAGTATTTATTTTTCTTTTCTTTATGTTGGTATTTGAATAAAAACTTAAATAAATATAAAAATTATAAATAATAAATAGTTAATATTTATTTTTTCACAAATGTGTACACTTTCCTTTCAACTAAACAATTTTCAGTCTTTTATAAATATTGGTGCATCAATCCTGGGACACAATGTATGTCTTAATTATTGGTTATTTTTATATAGTTAACCTTCTAATGCCCAGCGCTATCTCAAGATGAGCTACACATAATAGCACATTACATAAAGTTGAAATATTTTTTATACCCAATACATAAAATTTCAGAGAGACTGTAACAATACTTACATGCACACAAAACTCTACGTCGAAAAAAAAAAATGTATCATAAAAGTTGATTTATTGTAAAAAATTGTGTCACATTTGCGTATTCACAAATTCAGAAACTTCAAAAATATGTACAAATAAAATACTAATTAAAAATAAAAATTATTGTTATGTTTAAAATCATATTTTCTGTGAATTAAAAATTAAAAAAAAAAACTGTTTACCTGTTACACATAATTTACACATAATTACACATAAAAAGTATATGAATAAATAAAGACTGTCCAAAACGTTACCAATATTTAGAAAACAAATTAGAAAAAATTAGTACAATAAAAAAGCAGCTGGACGTCCAACAAGTTCAACACCACCCATAAAGAAGTTACCACAAAAAACATATTTACCTGCCGATGATATCAGATTTGGTGGTTATAATCATTGCCCCAAATAGGTAGATCGTTCAAGCAAGAACCCGTGTAAATTGTCTGGATGTAAATTTGATATGCAGTGCATATGATCAAAATGCAATATAGACATTTGCTGTATAGCAGCAAAAATTATTTTAAAAATGTTCATAACCAAAATGATATATATTTAAATATATGTATAAATGTATCAATAAATAAATAAGTTTTTTTATTAATTTATATTATATTAATTACATAAACTTTTTTGAAACGACTGTCCATGTCTGTCTCAAGACGGGCATAGCTTAAGCAGGTGTAACAAGTGACTCGATGCCAATAGCCAAAATTTGACTGCAGATTCACAATCAGCAACCTTAAATTAGATGTTGTTAATATTTGCGCAGAAATTAAAAATTAAAGCATTCGATTATTATTTTTTAATATAACAAAGTGCATCTTTATAAAATTACAACCGTCTTAATAATATTGATAAATATCAAAAAGAATATTTATTAAAACATTTTTAGCTACTTATGATACATTAAGCTATTTTGAGGCTCTAGACATTTGCTTTTTATATCCAAATTTGGATATTTATAGTTTACCATATCGTTACACAAAAATAAAAAAAGTTTTTTTATTTAAATATTATTATTTTCTATATTTATCTAACTTTCTTTTTATAAGTTATTAATAATTAATTTTATAAATTAAGTATAAAATAATTTATTAAAGTTTTAAAATTAACAAACTTGTTGACATGGTATTAATAATTGTCGAATGAACTAGAATTATAAAAAGGGAAAAGAATGGGCGTTGACCATTTCTCCAGGTCTTAGCAATTAGCAACTAGTTTAAAAATACTCAAGTCAAGTAGCACCATTTTGAGAAATAGATTCAGTAGAAATTAAAAAGTGCAATAAAGCTAATTTTGTTAATTACGAAGAAACTGAAGTAATGATATTTGCTTCAGTTCATCATTACTTTCATGTAAGTACCAGAAATTTGAGTAGAATTTTAAATATCATCCAAAGTTCTACATCTAGGGTTATTAGAAAAAATAAATTTTATCCTCTGTATTACATAAATATGACTCAAGAATTATACATTAGTTAAATCCAAGTTTACTAACAAATATTTTATTTATTAATACACTGTATAGACATAATATGCAACAGACCCAACCCCGACGGATTTTTTCTGTAGAAGTATATAAAAAATGTAGTCTGCTAAAAAAAAGCCGTTAAATGTGGAAGATATGAAACATCAAATATAGTTTTTTTATTATAACATGAACCGGGAATTCCCGGAAATTTTGGAAAAATATATAGTCTTGATTCTCAGAAATGATCGGTCAAGACTAAAGAAATTTTAAAATGACAAAGATTCTAAAATATTTTAGTTATTAAAATACAAAACGTGATTATTAACACACTTTTACACAAAAATCTCTTTTTAAACTTTAACAATAAAAATAAAGAATTATTAAATAATTCTTTTAATTTAAGAAAAAGTTTAGTTTGACATTAGATTAATAAACGTACATTAATTGATGTTTAAAAGGAATGCAAAATATTGAATCTTCTACAAAACATCATCCATAGAAACAAATAAAAAATATTTTTAAAATGATTGGAAGAAAGACCAGCAATTTACATGTACAATTCACTCTCCATAAAACCAACAAGTACTGAATGACATTTTCTATGAATTTATGGTACAAAATCTAGAAATAGATTTTCTGAAACTGCTAAGTGTTCTCACGTACTTAAAAACATATTGAAATTAAAATTAAATCAATAATTTCTATTTTCAATTTATAAATGTTTATACAGTGAAATCTCTAGTTGCGGACACCTCCAATAAGCGGACAACTCCTATAACCAGACAGTTTAGAATGCACCAACACACATCCATATACTTATTTAACTTTTTTTTTAAGAGGACACTTCCAATAAACTGTCAAAATCAGTAGCACAGTCAGTGTCCGCTTAATGGAGATTTCACTGTATTGTAATTATTTCTATCACTAATTATTATTTAATTTACAATGTTTAGATTACCATTTTTATTTTTATTAAGAATATATACTAGTTTATTTCAGTATTTACATAATTTTTAAATTTCTCGAGTCCTGAGAATGTCCTAAATGTTTGTCTCATGTCCCGAGAATTAAAAAATGTCGAGACTGAATAACCCTACTTGCCACAAAAAATATTCGAGTTATCAAGAAAGACCTCATTAAATAAATTACTATTTGTGTATGTATGTATGCATTTTTTGATGATGCTACATATATGTATGTATGTATGTTACTTTGATATCATATTTGGGGGAAAAAGCAAGTTTCATCAATTTTAATCTCTGCTTTGTACACATTTACGTAAGTTAGTTTTTTAGCCTCCTGACACTACCAGTTTCTCTGCCACTGTCGATTACAGTGATAACTGATTGATTAATTTTATAAATAGTAGACACATTATTTTAGAAGTCTAAATTTTTCAACAATAGATAACATTTTTAAAGTGTGTTTTAATGACATATTGACAGCAATAAAAATAACGTGATACAAAACAAATAGGCACAGTATATTTTTCCACTCAGTAACAATACTAATAAAGCATTCACATGAACTTGAAGTAGCATAGAAACAGAAGAGGAGCAGTAAAAACACTTAGATCGTAGTAGGGGATTCCCCCAGATTTCGAGTTATCAAAGCTAACGCCAAATATTTTGTTCGAGTTATCAAGATATTTGAGTAATAGAAGTTTAAGTTATCAAGTAAAATTTACACATAATTCTCACTCTTGTCGCCAAAGCCAACCAATTTGATTCGAGTTATCGCTGTTCGACTTATTGAAGTTCAACTGTATTTAAGTTCTCATTTCAAAAATATAAAATGATAGATGATGAAATATCGTGTAAACTTTGCTTTATAAAAAAAATAGTTTGGATATTAAATACTGAATATTTTATACTATTTTTTTTTTAAGACCTTTAATAAAGATAAAAACGTCTTCCCAGACTCATCCTAAATATCAATTTAATCAGTGGTATAAATAAATAAAACTTACCATTATTATCAATAATGAAGGCATAAGTGTAGTGTATGTAATTGCTGTAATAAGTAATATCTTCAACTAAATTAGCAAAAGACAAATCCATACCAAGCACACCAATCTGACCTTTCAAACCACATGGTATTGTAAGAGAAATGACTAAATCTAAAAAAATATATTAATTTCAATTCATTTCTATTCAAAATAAAAACTAACCACTGGAAAATGAATCGTAAATTGGAAGTGAAATAAAAGGTTTCATATTATAGGAAACTTCTTCAAATAAAGTATTCATGAAACGTGTAACAGCCAAACCAACGTTTTGAGTTGAATTAACCGTTAACATAATTCCCTTTGTATATTCAATATTATCATAATCAATGTTATATTTTGAATAATTTTGTTCTGCAACTTCTTTTAAGAAATGCGTTTCATACATTATTGGCTTGGTTTCATCAATAACAGCACACGCATTTATTATTACAGAATTTTCAATATCTTCGATATTATTATAAATTGTTTCAAGAACGGTTTTAGCTTCAGTTAATGATGATAATAAACCTCTGCTCACGTATAATAACATAATTGTTTCATTCAATGGTAAACTGCTTGAATTTATTATTTGTAAAGCTTGTTCGAAACCTAACGAATGATTTGTAGCACCTGAAATATATTTGATTTATTAAACAAAGAAAAAAAATCGAATTTTAAAATTATTCTTACCATTTCCTTTCATCATTGAATCAATGAATTGAACTAGCTGCTCCTTTGTATGTTTAGTAGCTGGAGTTAAAGTATATGATTCTTCAAGTGATGACATTTCATTCGGCATTACACATTGTTTCGATAAATATGGAATACTAATATCATCGGATAAACCCAATACACCAATGTTATCTTGATCATTCAGCACTGATACTATTTGTTTAGCTGTTAATTAAAAAAGTGTAAAGTTAGCAACTAATTGAATATACAGAGTGTTTATAAATGGTTTACAATTGTCAAAAAAATGATAGTTGTAAACAACATAACAATCAAATAATTCTATTTAAAATTAATAAAACTGGTGGAACAATTCTAATGTTTTTAGAGTAAATTATTTCTATTTTCAGCATTTGCTTTAATTATAATTTCTTTTAATTGCCTTTTCAAATTCAAAATTCGGAAAGGTTATGTATGTTCGTTTATAAAATTAATGAAATGTAACTTCATAAAGATGCTTAGATGATAGGCAACTTTATTTATGCACCAAATAAAATAATTTCAATAAAGTGGTACAAAAGTACACACATAATATGGAACATTTAGACACCCTGTATAAAAAATATAAATGATGATAAAACCAAAATAACTACAGTAAAATCGCCTATAAAAAGACACTGGTGGTGTAGCTGAATTTGTTCGCTTTATTTAAATGAAGATTATCATTGTATCATTTTTTAAAAATTAAATTACTTTTTCTTAAAAAAAACTCTAAAAATATTTATACTTAAAATGATCTTTATATACAATGTGTCTCAAAATTGACGCCCGTGCTTTTGAATTTTGATTGAAGGGGCTAAAACAAATTGAAAATTAAGAGTAGAAAATTTCCATTTCTCGTTCGTTATAGAGTTATTAATATAAATGTAGCTTAAGTTGTGTAACATAATTCAATTATTTTAGAATTTATAAATCATTATGTCATATTGATAAGTATTTTGCGTTTGTGGGTTTAAAATGGAACAATACTGTACGACAATGTTGAAAGTATTAGGGACATATAATGACAATGCACTGCTGTGGCTAGGACGTATGCGGAGAGGTTTCCAAATCATCAGCACCCTGATAAATTGAATGTGAATTTGTCGGGAGCCAAGTACAAGCGTCCAAATTGTGTCGTCTCAAACTCAAATACCAAAATGACACTATTCACAGATTATTGAGAGAAAATGGTTTGCATCCATCTAGGCCTCAAAAAGTTCAAAATTTGCATGACAAGCATAGGCAGCGCTGAGTCAATTTATGTAGATGGTTGTTGCATAGCGTTAAAAATGATTCACATTTCTTCGAAAAATATTTTGTGGAGCGATGAATCCACATTTACTAAAACAGATTTTATAAATACTCTTAATCTGCATCAATAGATGAATGAAAATCCTCATTTAATATGCCAAAGATCTTATTAAAGACGATGGTCAATTAACATTTGGGCTGAGTTATTGAATAATAATGTAATTGGTTCATGCATTCTACCTAACCAACTTAATTCAGCCTTGTATCTACAATTCTAAAATGAAAATTACCCACTTTTACTTCTTGACGAAGTTCAATTAGCAGGTAGATTAAATTGACAAATATCCAGAATGAAAAATTCCCTGGAAAGTGGATTGGGTGAGGTGGGCCAATACCAAAACCTCTTAGATTCCCGAATCTCCGTTGAATTACTTTATCTGAGGCTATTTGAAAAAAAAGTTTACCGCAATCTGTTCTGAATCCTGTAGTTGCTCATATTCACGCTGCTGTGGCACCGAACAATAATATGCTACAGAAAGTTCATGGTTCTATGATATACCGTGAAAATGTTTGCCTTGAAATATGAGGCGGCCTATTTGAACACATTTATTTAGTGTAAACAGATGTGGACAATCTTGTTTTTTAATATTATTAGTTTTTAATAAAGTTTAAAGTTAAAATGTTAAATTTTTGTTTTTTAAACAATGGGGACAAATAGTAAATTAATCACTCTTAATTTTCAATTTGTTTTACACCCTGTATAGACGCCAAAAATTTCGAGTAGTTAACAGACTACTTTTTACACATAATCTGTAATAAAGTAACCAATATCTCGGAAATATTGGTTTATTAATTCACCCTTTAGAGGTAATGTATTGGTCTCTCAGATGGAGATATAACGTTATTTTGGATTATTTGTTTGCGATTATAAAATGGTAACTTCAATTAAATTTTATTTTAAAATAAGGTGGTTTAATTTATATAATTTAACAGTTGCAACATAATGATAACATTAAAGATTCCACAAAAAAACAAAAAATCTTACACAAATAATGTGAAAGTTTGTTTTTTTCTTCTTTTAAGTTTGTTATGCAAATAAAATTAATGTTTATAAATTTTATTGGATATGGTATTGTTAACATAAAATTCTATGAAAATATATATTAACTGTCATTCTTATTTTTATTATGTTTCAAAAAAGAAAGTTTTTTTAAATATTTGCCTATAAATAATATTTAATTTATTTTAAAAGGACCGATAAAAACTTTTATTATATATACCATATATATATATATATATATATATACATATAGACCAGGTGTTCGTAAAGTATGAGAACGATCAAGTATTCCAAAAACTAGACATTTTTCAAAAAAATGTTTTAAACAAAAGTATAATGGTTTTGAGAGGGACATCCGATCCTATAAAATGTTCAGTACCTCCACCCAGTGGGAGAGGGACAACTTTAAAACCTTAAATAGAAACCCCAAACACATACCGTACTGTTTTTAATTTTATTTTTTGTTGATTATAGTGATAACTATCACGCAAAAAGAAAAGTATTACATACAAAAGTTATGTAATATTTTTTCTATAGAATCTGAATCTGCAATAAAAAATGATTGCAGATTCAGATTCTATAGAAAAATATTACATAACTTTTGTATGTAATACTTTTCTTTTTGCGTGATAG
>JARJEC010002239.1:0-14233 GCA_030264575.1 Tachinus sp. AB-2021 | reverse complement strand
TTATAAGCTACGTATTACCACCGTATATGTACGGTCATAGAAGTTAATGTACAAATTACTGCAAAACATTTTAATACTATTATTGACAAACAGCTTTTCACATAGTCTTATCACTTATGTAGAAAAGAAATCGCATACTCTATGAACAGATCTATTTATAATTTATTATAAAATTATGCTTTCAACTTACCCAAAATGATTTACAATTTTTATAATTCTCCATATGCTTCAGACATTTTTCTCTATCAAAATTGTTATCGTTTAAACATTTGTAAGTCATATTTTGCTCTTTTAAGCAAGGATTGAGTTGTTCCTGTTGTGTATTCTTAAGCTTATTTGGCATTTTAGGTTATGTTCTGAAATTAAATAAAATTCAAACGTGACGGATTTTGTAATGATTAATTAGTAATAATAAATTCTGCATCTATATGACGAATTTGTTCAACATTCATAGATTGTCGATTCAATTTGTATTTTTTATGTTTTGATAATATTATGGCGAAATTAAATGGAACTTTTGCGACGTTGTCATGTATTTCTGTGGATGTATTTTACAGATTTTATACTTTATGTGGATACAGTGAATAATATAATACATTCGGGCATAGATAATGTTCTAAAATTACAATCAATGTATAATATATAATATCATTTTCTAAGTATAAAAATGTAATTTCATGTGATAAAAAATTAGTGTCGCTTTTAAAGAATAAGTTATGTAACCACCACTGTATATGTATAGGGTGGCCAAATTTGGACGTTACTATAGGCTATTATCGCCGAAATTAAAAATGCTAGATGAATTCTGATAAGCATGTTTCGCTCTAATTTTGCGAGATAAGTTTAATGGTAGTTAGGAATTTTCTATATTTTTTAGTTTCCAAGTAAATCGTAATTTTTCGAAATCAGACGTTTTCTATTGAGGCTTCTATTTGGTTTATTTCTTTAGTTACGGTTACAAGATTAACTCACTTATGGGCACTTTTTTACGTAGAATCCAGTGGCGTAGTCAGTATTTTTTGTGACTATTAATTTTGGAGAAATTAGATCAACTTTTTTTTCAAATAGAAACTATAGTGCTTTATATTTTTATAAAATGTAAAATTTTACCCTAATTTCAATGATATATAATTTGTTAGGTTTGCAGTTATTTTCTAAAAAAAAACATTAATATTATATTAACTGACTTGGTGTGGATCCAAGTCAGATTTCGTGTTTCAAATTATTCACACCACGTTATTAATACTTGTTTTAAATTTTAAAACTTAATTTATGACAAAACAATAAAAACTTGTTTTTAAATAAAAACAGCTGTTTTGAATTTTCTTGCTTACAAATTTAAACAAGTAAAATTAGTCATATAAAATATCAGTTTATTAGCAACTACTTGTTAATTTGTATAGATTTTAGTTAAATTACTTACAAAAAATAGAATTATCGTTTTTTTCCTAATACCAAACCCAATATACCACATATCCTTCAAATCAGGATAAAATTTTCTATTTTATAAAAGTATAGCACACTATAGTTTCAATTTAAAAAAAAGTTGGAAAAAATACTGCCTACTTCACTGGGTTTTACGTAAAGAAGTGCCCATAACATGTGTTAGTCCTGTAACTTGAGAAATAAACCAAATAAATGCCATAGTACAAAACGACTGATTTCAAAAATTTACGTTTTCTTTAGAAATTAAAAATGCATCTCATTCATCTCTCAAAATTAGCTCGAGACAACCTTGTCAGAATTCATGTAGCATTTTTAGTTTGTAAGATTCCCAAATTTGGCCACCCTGTACAAACAAGCATACAAGTTTTCAATATTTTGTTTATATGAAATAATAAGTTTTAATCTTTTCTTTTACTAAATAATAATTTTGAAAATGCAATAAAATTTGCTATCGATGTGTATACATCTATACTATGTTTTTTCGAATTGACCATCACGCGGTGACGTCAGTGTCAGCATAAGGTCTGACGTCTCATACAAATGTACATATTTATGTGACGTCATTATGCGTCCGAGGCTGTTGAGTGAGTGAGTGAATTGGTAAGTTTGTGAGTGTGTTTACACATCCCGTTAATTTTTTTCGAAATTTAGGCTATACATGTTTTAAAAATAACACGTTTTGAGTTTTATTTATATTATCATTATATTTTTATTCATCAGTGGCTGATCGCACTAACGTAACTTAAAAATTAAGCCATTCTTAAATCTATGTCGTTCTCAATCATTTTTATATAACAAAATAAGAATTAGAATTGTTTCATTTTAAACCTTGATAATCATTTGCGGCTTAGTGGCGTTTAAACTTTAATTTATATATGAGAACTGTTAAAAAATATTGTATAATTGAAATAACATGTAACATATTTTAATGTTTGGCGATTAGACGCAATTTTTGAAGTGAATACTTATATGGAAGTGCAAGTCCGAAAAAGCGGAGAAATAAAACATAATCCGATTAAGGGAACGGATGGGAATAAAGACAGTGACGAATGGGGATGACATTAACGTTGACATTTTATTTTTAGTATAATTATATTAGAGAAGACAAATTAATGTATGTAAGATAGAATTATTATTATTTTATGCCACATTTATTGTTTTTCAACGTTTTCAGCTTGCTTCAGAAACTTCAAGTTGGTAAAAATTGAAACTAGACTCGCAAAAATTGTTTAAAAAATTGTTTGCTGCTAAATTTGATTCTGTGCTGCTGCTTTTCTTTTTTAAAGGTGAAAATTTTTATATTGAGATGTGAGTAAAAAAAAAGGGAAAAAGCTAAAATTGTATCAATTTGAGAGGAGCGGGTAGGTATCTAAGGAGTGTGTGAAAGAGAATGAGCTGGACTCGGGACGCGCGCATTTCCTGTATGTAATAGACACTATTTTATCGCATGTTACACTGACATTGACATTTAATTTTTAATATAAAATAATATTCTACACTAATTTTGGGTTTTGAAGTTTAACACAAAATTAGTGTTTCATTAAATTAAATTGAATTGTTTTAATAATAGTGTTTGTAATAATCTCAATATCTTTTTCTTAAATTTATTGTCTTGTTGACTTAGCAAAATGTGTAAATAACAATTGTTAACAGACTATTACAAATTTTAGATACCGGATAGTTTGATTTGCATATTTTTCTTAAAATATAATTCGCAATTTTTTTTGTTAATATAATAACTTGGTTTTTTAATTTTTCTATTAGTTTTTGCCAGTTTTGCATTATATATTTTTTGTTTATTTTTTAATAATACATAATTACCGGAAATGTACCTACATGTATGGTTGCTGGTAATTGTTTTAAATTTGGTAAATTATAAACAAAAATAAAACTTATTAGATTTGATTCGAGGGGGCTCAATCAAATTGAAAACTAAAAATGGAACATTTCCGTTTGAGTTATTGATAAAAATACAAATAATAGCTTTTTCTACCACCGCTACTCAAAACCCAATTTTAATTTATTTATTTTGTTAAATCTAGTGACATTTAGTCAGATTTGACATTTTGTCGTGCAACAATTCAATTATTTTAGAATTTATTAATTGTTTCTGTTATATGGAAATTATAAAATAAGTATTTCAACTTTGTGGGTTTAAAATGGAACGATACTACTGTAATCAAATTATGTCGATATGTTGAAAGTATTAAGGGCATCATGTGATGACAATGCCACTGCTGCGGCTAGAAGTTATGCGAAGAGGTCTCCAAATCTTCGGCACCCCGATTTAAAAACTATAAGACAGGTAGAATAAAGTTGGTAGGAAACAGGTAATTTAGATCCTTATAAAAATTAGGCATTACTACACTAAGCGCCTATTAAGAAAAGCAAATTCTTGAACTTGTTGAGGCGGAACTAAGTACAATCGAATTGTATTGTTTCAAATTCATATCCAAAAAGACACAATTCACAGATTATTGAGAATAAATGGTTTGCATCCATTTAGACCTCAAAATTTTCTAAATTTTGCATTATGGTGCACCGGCGCATTATGGAATAGAAGTGCAATATACCCTTAATGAAAATTTCCCAAAAAAGTGGGGCCCCAATACCATGGCCTCCTAGATCCTCGAGTTTGAATCTGTTGGATTATTTTTTCTGGGGCTATTCGAAAGACGTTCTGAATCCTGAAGATGTAACTCGTATTGACGCTGCTGTGACGTTAATAGACAATAATATGCTACAGAGAGTTCATGCTTCCATGATAACTCGTGTAAATGTTTGCCTTCAAATAGCAGGCGGTCTATTTAATCACATTTAGTGTAACAGTTTAAAGTTACAATGTTAAGTTTTTGTTTTTCCAATAACTCTGAAACAAGGGACAAATGGATAATTTTTCGCTTTTAATTTTCTATTTGTTTTAGCACTCTGTTTGCATTGTCGAGAACAGCTAAAATGTAACAAATATGCTGGTAATGATAAAGGAGATATGTTTAGTTTAGAACTTTGCATATCATTTGAAAAATATAAATACAGATTCTTAATACCAATAAAGTTTTCCGCACAAATTAAACAAAATATAATATAATTACGAATAAAACAAGAAATAGACAAAATACACAAATACAAAATACAACAAATAAAAATGAACGAAACAATTTTTTACTAATAATTTTCATGCATGTTTAGTAAAATTTGAATTGGATTGTGAAAATGTCTCCCACATCGCCATTTCGAATATTCCGATTCGCTCGGATGAATGGAATTCGGATTCAGTGGACTCACGTAAGTCCGGCAACGTGGCCGCCGAGTGGAGTAGTGAAGTGACTACCTACCATTAAAAAGAATGAAGTCTAAACGTAAATAAAATTTGCTCATTTACATCCGTTTTTTATTCCATTTTTAATGTTTTCGTTTCATTTTGTGTTGCGTTCGAGGCAATCCGATTAATGCGTGAAGTGTTGAGTGCGAAAGATTTCCCTCAAAACCAATAAACCCCTATGAAACATGTCGAAAAATAAGATTGTTATTAAAAATGCACCACTTGACAGTAATGCAGTCGAAGTCAAAAGCAAGGTAACTAAAAAACAATATTGCATTTGTTTTAATCTAAGGGATGCAGCATCAAATGGGAGGAAATAAAACAAACGAATTCCTAATGTTAAACTTTCTATGCACCTGTTTGGGAAAGAGAGCATGAATCATTGCAACCTAACTTGATTTATAAATATGGGCTGAGTAGTTTCAACCAATGTTATTGCTACTTTATCACTATAAAACGATAACAATATAATTGCAATCAGAAATAATCAATACTAGATATTTGACTTGAATAACTACTAGTAAAGATGTCAAGGATTTACAATAATTATGTAAATTTTTAACTTGGCAAATTGTATTAGATTTTTTTATTCTATCACAATTAAATAAATTCTAATAACATTTTGCAATCTCATGATTACTCATTTTCCTTATACAGTTTGATGCGGAATTCAGACGATTCAGCATTGAAAGAAATGCACAGGCACAGTTTGAAGAATTCAGATCGTTGTTGGAGCGTCTTCACAAATTAAAAGATGCCGCTTTTTTGGTATCGTATATAGATCCCAGTGATCAGGACCTGTTGCCCATCAACAACGACGAGAATCTGCGCAGAGCTTTAATCAATGCCAAACCTCTGCTGAGGGTTATAATACAAAGAAAAGGTACAATTTTTGTTGTATATTATAGTGAATACTAACATAATAAACAATAATAATTGGTTGATAAGATTACATTGATGTAGTATAAAAGTTTTTTGCAACATATTAGTGATATTAACTTTATTATTAGTATTTCTTTAGCATTACATGGTGTACTAAGAATGCATTTCAACGTGACCTAATAATGTGTCTAAATCACATGTTAGTTAAGTTAATTAATTAACTAAATCACATGTGCGAATCCATTGAAAATTTGTTTTATTTGCGCTTTTACAATTTGCATTTTCCCTTCAAAAGCTTACGTGACATCAGCTTGTGAAAAAGTTAGATAATAAGGGATATATCGGCGTCGGCACACCATGTAATATTAACACCATGATTATTAGTAAAATGGTTATTGTAATTAGGGTTACTATAGCATTTTAGCAAATTTGTGGTTATTGGGATTAAGTGATAGTATGTCAATGATAACATGCCGCTCATCCGAAAGAACAGTGACACATCTCAAAAATTTCTATTTAGTGATTATTTCATAAAATGATACACAAATAATTATTATTTTCACTGGAAAAACGCCAGAAGTGAGTTTACAGAACATCGGTAAATGGCAAAAGTGTCAGTTTGTGTCTTGCTCAAAGAAGGCTACCAATGTACTGGAATAAATGTATTTTAAATGTATTTCCTGAACATTTGCCATTTTTGAGTTGTGTCACTTTTCTTTCGGATGAGCGATGTCATCATAACTTACTACAACAGTAGGCTTAGCTTTGAACTTAGGTTACTCAGTTATTGTTTTCATAACCTCATTGAATATATTTAAATTAATATGAAGTCTTGTCAAACGTAAATTTTTATGTGAATTGTCTAATAACGTTTTGCTATATTCATCTTGGTAGTGAAAAAATGGCAAACCACGTGAAGTTTATGTGCTAGAAATATTAGTGACAGTGACAAACAGTGTCATGAGTGACAGTGACAATATATTATGCAGCACCCGAGCTGTCAGAATCCTAATGATATAAATCATTTTCTTGATTTCAATTATTTTCTGATTTAAAAATTTAAATTATTAATTGTACCATGATTTAAATCTTTTGATTCAAATCATTTTCAAATTGGCTTGTAATTTTGACAACATTAAATTCAAAAATACAATATTCATCTGATTTCACACTAATGGCACGTATTGATTTATGACTTATTCTTTACATCGTTTTTAAAATGGTTTCTAACAACTCCGTGCAGCATAAACATTTTTTTTTATAAATGTTAATTTATAAATTAATTCTTAAACAAATTGACTATTGTGGAATTAATTAAACTTGAATGATTTAATTATAATACATTTTAATAAAGTAATGTTGCATTTAGTTTTTTTGACAAATATGACATATCTGACAACAAAAAATTGTATTTGGCAATATTGCAACTCTAATTTAATTACTTTAAGTTGGTCGCAATGAATTTTTTGTTTACTTTTAAGTCATTGTTCTAATTCTGATCATTTTCAGGTGATAGTTTAGAAGAATTGAATGGATATGGTACGATAAAGCCGAGGAATTTAATTTCTAGCATATTGGGCGGAACGCCTGGTCGTACCAAAACGTTGGCCATTTCAAATCCACATGACTTTCGACAGGTGTCTGCTATCATAGACGTGGACATTGTTCCCGAAACATGTCGTCGAGTCAGATTGCTCAAACACGGCTCTGATAAACCGTTGGGATTCTACATTAGGGACGGCACGAGCGTCAGGGTCACACAAAATGGTAAATATTTTTATGAAATATATTTTTAAATAATTGTATACACAAGGTGTTTTAATCAAAAGTATTCACCCTGAATATCTCAGAAAATTGGGAGCAAACAAAAAAATCCTGAAATACGTCAATTTCTATTTTGAGGGGAACATCTTTTGACATATACTTGACATGTCTGTGATTTTTCCCCTCCCCTCCAACAAGCACCATTTAAAGACTTTAAATAGGATAATCCACTTTGTGACACCTCATTTGAAAGGTTTAAATATTGTCTAAAATAATTATTTCTCAAAATAATATGAAATAGGCGAAGTGTAGTTGTTTAAGATATATTAAATAAAATAACATAACAAATTCTTATAGCTGTTTATTCTCTTAACCAATTTTTGACAATTGTGATATGTTTTATAATAATTTTGACATTGTCCAAATTGACATGGAATAATTTTTAAAAAATTTTATTTTGATGCCAAATGTTTTATAATATTTTTAAACATTGTTTTTTATGAAGATTTTGAAGATATTTCCCGACATTGGCATTATTTTGACTATTTCCAAACATTCTATAATATTTTGACAATTAGAAAACGTTTTATAATTTTTGAATTGGTTTTGACAATTTCCAAACGTTTTAAAATGTTTTTGACATTGTGCAACATTAATTGATTTTTTATTATTTTATTGATATTTTTATTTGACTACATTTTGTAATCATTTTGACTAGTGCCAAAAGTTTTACATTTTTGTCATTTTTATGCGTTTTTAAAAAGTTTGAAAACATTTTATTATATTTTTACATTTTGAAATTATTTTTGACAATTGTCAAATGTTTTATAACATTTATTGGCTTTTTGTCTTTTTTATTGAGATTTTTAAACATTTTTTCGTATGGAATATTTTGGAGCCATTTTTGACGACATTTTAATTATATAACATTTTTGACATTCTGCAACATTCATTCCTATTTTTGACATTGACATTTAAGTTATATTTAATCACTTTTTGAATATTTTTTTATATTTCCCGACAGTTTTTTTATTTTTGATAATTGCCAAATGTTTTAAATTTTTTGACATTTTTGATGTTGTGTTGTATCTTATTGTCATAATTGGTGACCAAATTGCAATTTTAGGTTAGTTTTAGTTATTATGCAGCGCCAGAGCATAGAAGTTAGAACAAGGTACTTCTATCGAGCAGATCAACAAGTAAAGTTTATAAGTGGTTTTCAATAAAAACAATGATAATAATTTGTTAACATTTTGTTTGTAATTTCTTTTAGGTTTGGAAAAAATCCCTGGCATATTCATCTCTCGTTTGGTGCCAGGCGGTTTGGCCGAATCCACCGGATTGCTTGCAGTAAATGATGAAGTTTTGGAAGTTAACGGAATTGAAGTATCGGGTAAAACATTAGATCAAGTAACTGACATGATGGTAGCTAATAGTTCCAATCTGATCGTAACTGTGAAACCAGCTAATCAACGCACCGTAGCACCAGTACGGCGTGGCAGCTTCAGCAGAAATTCGCAACTATCGAGTGGATCGCAACAATCACACACTACCGGTGGCTCAGATCCTGACGACAAATTTGATCAAGACGAAATTGTTGATTTAACTGGTGTCACTTTAGATGATAGCGTTAGTAGCAACAGGGACGGGGTGTTACGTTTATAGATGGGAAAAAAATGTTGATAACCGAGTACTTAATATTTGCAAGACTAAAATATCACATTCCCGAAGTATTATATATTTTCTAATTCATTCCGAAACTATGACTGCAGACTTTTTATGCTTATATAGTGTGCCTTTTACAAACAGCCTTTTTATTAATCGGCGACTTGATTAATTAATCGTGATATGTCAACATAATCTAAAAAAATATTTTTATTTAATAATTATTTTTATATCAAACTGATGAAAACTAATCAATCAATCAAGTCCTCGATAATTAAAATACTCCGATTATACAAAAATCGAATAATTTCTTGAATAACGATGAATGAAAAAACAACCTTAAAAATTCGATTAATTTATGCTTATATTTATTCAAAAGAAAAAAAATTATCAATCAAAGTATTTGTTATTGTATTATTATTTTTTTATTATGTAAGCTCTAGTTACTTAAACATATATTTTATCTATTATTTTATTCCCTAGTTTTTAAAATAACATTACGATCTGATTTTTATTCCAAAATTGGATCGAATGTATTATTTTTTATATTGTACATAATTTCTTTTTACCATAAGTACCTTCTGATTATATTATTTCTATTCCCGAGTATTAATTTAAATTTTTCTACGATTGGATGGGGCTGCAAAATAATTTCAAATCGAATTTTTGATATAATGCAAATATTAAAACGCTTTGTAAAAATAAACAAAAATTTGATTTGAAAAATTATTTTTAAATGCAGCTATGTATTGTTAAAAATGAAACACCAAAATTGTGATATATATAACTTATTATTGCAATGCAATTTCAATTCATAACAATAAATGTCGTCATTAAGGTTATGTTGCAATGAAATGGAAATCACTTACAAAAATTATTATCAAATATAATTATAGGTTAGGTTTTTATTTTCATGTATACATACTTGAATTGAAAAGAAAAAATTTAACCTAATAATCACAAACAGGAGGACAACATAATTGTTATTACATGTAGCTTAAAAATTAATTTATCATTATTTAAAACGTTTGGTTTCCCAAAGATTGTAAAATTTTTGTAGTTATGTTCATAAATGCAACATAATCTATAATACTAAGTTAACGCAATGTAATAGCGGCCCTATACTTAAAAATCTGTGTTCTCTATCAAACAAAATGTCTTCAACGATCCGTCCGTGTTGTTGTAAAACATAACTGAACATATCTGTGTGCGCCTTAGCAACTTAAATAACTTAATATACAATGTAAACTAAAAATATTCCGATATTTTTAGTAAATACCTTAATAGTTAGCATTTAAGTATCTACATTCCATTGGTTGTTTTCTTTTGATGACGCAGGAAAAATTATTGATTCGTATTGTATTCTTATTACTATTTTAGAAATATATATCTCGAGTTACATAAAAGAAGAATATTTAAACGAAACATGTTTATATTTTACAGTTTATTATATATCTATATATAAAAAAAAACAAAAAAGATAAAAATATTTAACGATTTATTTGTACGTGGTATTAATGTTCATCATCTGCTGGTTGTTTTACCCAATATCCCCATGGTGCGAAATGATCGTGGCCGTCGTGTTCAGTCGGACCTCTGTATACTTTTATTTGGACTCGACCGTGATGATCTGCAAATGATACAATTTATAAAGTCATACAGTGACAGTTTATTTGTAGCAAAAGAACATAGAGCGAGATTATTTTTGGGAATAGTTAAGATATTTGAAGTAGTGTCGTTTATATTTATATTTTCAGGGTTCGTAACTTCTTTTTAATATTTTTTTACACAATTTTTAAAATTTTGTTTTTCTTATTTCACATGGTTTGTTGAAATTTTTCTCACATTTTTTGCAAAGAGACACTTATGTGATTTCTTTTTTAATATTTTTGACATTATTTATGTTTTGTAACTTTTTCTCAACTGTCTTAGTTTTTCTACATAGTTTATAGTATGTGTGACGATTTCTCGATATTTTGTTTTTTTTTAGTTTCCTCCGTTTTATTTTAGTAACATTTATAACCGATTTTGCAATATTTTAAATAACTTATTGAGTTATTTTAGATTTTCTACAAACTTTTCAATATCTGTTTGCATCTTATAACTTTCTTTGATATTGCTTATCTTTTACCTTTTTTTTACAATTTGTGTCATGCTATGGCCAGGTGATCTATGGCTATGGCTTTACGGCCTGGCTTATTGGTAAATTGACCGCCACTGCGTTAGTATGTGCGTGGCTACTGCACGTGTAGACTGACCTGTGTGAGTGTGTGCAGCGCAGGCTGTCTATGCATAAGCTTGTGGCTTCTAGGTATTTGAACATTCTTCATGAGTACAACTCAACTCGGTTCATTTTTCTTTTTGAGACTTGTCATTTTTAAAGTTTTTGCAACAATGTTTATTAATATTTCACATTGTTTATTAACATTTTTCTACAGTTTTTGCTTCTATACATTAACAGTACTTGTATTTGTTGGGTTTTAACCAACTGCAAATCCACGTCCTTCAGCAGTATTTATGTAGGTATCTGTGTGGTGAATTACGGCTTGTTAGGTACTCTAGAAATTTGCCTTCGATATCTAGAGCGCCTTCAATTATTTTGCAATAGCGGTCACCCATCCAATTGCTGACCGAGCTTATCATTACTTGCTTTGCAAACATTCCACATCAGCCGTACTGGATACGCCATCTTGGCGGTTACTCTTTAATTTTGTTTTTGCATTTTACAATTTTTTTTTGTTGGATGTTATCCTTCCGTGCAAAATTATTCTCTTATCCGATCATTTTCATTTTGCTGTGGTTTGGCAGTATTTTTTATTTCAAAATGGTAGACAATTTTCTTAACCAAAAAAAGTTTCCAAGTTTTGTGGTTAAAGTTTAGTTATTTAAAATGTATCTAAAAATATATTACCGTCTCCAGATGCTGCGGATGCAGAGTCTTCATATAATGGCATAGAGAGTGCTGATGCTAGGAGTACCACCAAAAGGATAAAAAATGTCTATAAGCAAAATGATTAACAATTACTAAATATTTGTTCAATTCAATAAATTTGTCAGCTTAACATTATTATTCAAAAGTAAATGTGGTTGGGGTACTTAAAACGTGCATGCGGAAAGACTTGTATGGACAAAGTTAGAAATGAGTGAGTAATAAGTAGATGTGGTTTGAAAGTTTGAAAGAAACACCGATAGACTAGTTTTGTATCTGGATCGAAAAGCAGGGGTATACGATGTACGAGTTAGTTGGATGTTGTAAGTTAAAAACCATTTGTGCAATATCAAGATATATGTGATGAAAATTATTACAATATTTTATCACTAAATGTTTGAAATTTATAAAAAAAGCGTTTGTAAAATATCAAGGAATAAAAAAACTTGTTTCCAAATTGACAAAAATATTACAAATATCTGTCAGAAAATATTTATAAAATGTTTCAAAACGTTTTGAATTGTTAAAATGTCATAAAATATTTCACACATATTGTAAAATATCATTGGTAAAAGGCCGAAACTATTTTGAGCAGAATTGCAAAATATTGAAAATGTTAATGCCTGAAATTTTTGTTAACTGTCGAATGTAGTGCACGAAAATTGGAGATATCACAAATATATCATAAAAGCATGAGCATGTTGTGGAAAGATGTTAAGAAAATGTTGTTAATGTGGTAATATGTCACTCGTGGTCTACAATAGTGGCACAATTCGAAAAACGCGTTGTAAAATAAATGAATTGTTGCAGAATGTTAAGAAATGTGATTCTTAACATTTCATGTAAATAAAATCGTTATTCTCTCGTTTCGACATCAAACTCTTTCTAGACATCTAGACTAGGTAAAAATCATGAGAAAATTTTTGGAGAGGAGATTTTCTAATCTTGAGTTTTAGTTTTTTTGTGTATTGTATAATCTTCTAAAGCACATGGTTTAATTGAAACTAGTCATAAATCTTGTAAATTTAAATAAAGATGCATAGTAATTTTTTATCTAAACATATGCACTTTAATAAGTGCTTTTAAACAAACCACTTAAGACTAACTAAAATTTAAGACAACACTTAATGAATCACAAGTCATGATTATTACAAGTCTACATATCATATTTGGCGTATTTAATTTCTTTTAATTAAATACGACACCTACATATCAATTATATTTATTAACTTGTTAATTAAATTTGAACCAAAATTGTTAAGTCTAGACTCACCTTCAAACCAACGGAGTTCATATTGGAATTTTTATGATAGCAATGTCACAGTCAAACGCGAAACGAATACAAATGCTGTTTAATTGAGACGGACGTAATGCTTTATATAGTAGTAATAAAACAAATGCACAAAAAGAAAAACTGCAAAAAATGTTTTCACTTTCGTTTAGAACCGATGAGGCGTAGACGGCGAATTTCAGATTCTACCGTTTTAAACCACAAAGAAATTACCGGAGAAAGGCGATCAATTTTTTTTCAGCCTAAATGAAAATTATTCGAATCGGATATTAACATCCAACATTCAATTATAAAATTCAATAATCAAAATCTACTCAGTTTTTGAATTTTATATAAATAAATTTATCACAATTACACAATTATTATACAGGGTTTAATGTTATGTAAATTCTTATTTTAATGAGTAATTCTCGGGATAATTTAAGTCAAAAACTTCTTAACAGCTTATATTACGGGTGCTGATTTAACTTTTGGGTTTTTATCAAAAGTTTTGAAAAAATGTTGAGACATTGCAATACATTTTAGGATTTTTAATTATGGTATAAAAACACCCACATTTTTTTTAAACTGTTAGTTTGTATTAATTTCCATTTCATTGCAAAAAAGATCTCTTCCATTTTTGCTGTCCAACTTGCCATTTTGAAGAAAATATTTAAAAATTTTAGTTGTTAAATGTGTATTTTTAAAAGAAAACTGTTTACATCAAATCACTAAATAGAACATTTTTTATGTACGTAGATAAAATGCTGAAAATCTCAATCTTCCATCTTCCAACTGTGTTCAGGTTTCAGTTTTTCTACAAACTCTTTAAAAAAATGGTGTGTTGTGTATGGTGGCATGGCCACAAGTATTCTTTTATTGGAGTCTTCTAGTGTCTGAACTGATATAGTATAAACTAACATTTTAAAAGGTCAGCATAAATAAAAGTATAAGT
>JARJEC010002232.1:0-17956 GCA_030264575.1 Tachinus sp. AB-2021 | reverse complement strand
ACGATAAACTTGGCTATAAAAGTATAACGGCAGGTCTATTGTTTGGTATAAGGCAAGCCTTTGACACTCTAAACGATGTACTTATTAAGAAAATCAAAAGTTATGGCATAAAAGGCATAGTACGGGATCATATCATACATAACAAACAGCGATCAACAAGTTAAAATCGCTAGCATTTATCACCTGGTTTCTGCATTCTGCAAATAAGGTAGCAAAAAAAGGAATAATCGTATTTACAATATCAAAATATTAATTACAACAAATAACAAAGAAGAACTAATTACCGTAACACTTGATTGAACAAAATTCGTTATTGGCCGATGTTACGCTAAATGCAAGTAAAAAGGTTACTGTAAGTAATAGATTTAATCCTGCAACTAAGAAGTCTATTGAAAACTGCACCTCTACTAAATTTGTCAAATTACATTCTGATCAAAAACTAAGATGCATACCTAAGCAATAATATTCTGCTCAAATTAAGCCACTGTTGCTATATTTTTTTATTATCAAAAATATAGTATTATTAATCATGTATACTCAGTTTATAAGCCTATATGACAAAAGTAATTAAAATATACGAAAATATTTGTACATTTCAATCACTTTTGTACCCTCTACATGTAGAGGGTACCTACACTTAGCAAAAATGTATTTAGACAACTTTGGATAAAAAATCTCAAAAGTTGAGGCAATTTCAATTCGAAAATGTTAAAAGTGCTCTCCGAAAGAAGAAGTGTTGGTAGATATGTGATAGTATAATTGTTTTGACTCAAGTAATTTAAATAAAAAATTTAACTTCACAAATCGATAGGTTTGAAAAAGGTGTATCAGTTTCTTGGCCAGCAAGTTAGTCATTTTAATTTGCTGAAAATTTGAGAATACAGAAATTTTAAATTACATTGAATCCGACATTTATTGAAATTTAAAATCACTGCCAAAATTTATTGGTAAAAAAGATAATAAAATTTTCAATATTTCCACAACAAAATTAATACAACTTGAAAAGGAAACTTTGATTTTTAAGTATATATTCTAGTTTAGAGTAATATTTAATCAATTGTTCTTTTTTTTTGTTTGTTTTAATTATATTATATTTATTTTTGAAAAAATCGAATAAATTTTAAATCAAAATCAAAATAAATGAATAATAGTCTATAGTTTGCAACATTTTCATTGCTTCATCGATACATGTACATGTATAATAAATGAAAAAAATATAGACCAATATTAATTTATTTTTATTTTTATATAAAAAAATAAATATAATTCTCATTAAAAATATTGTTAAATAACGATGAAATAAATTTGATTAATATTTAATAGGTTTTTATGAATTCATATTGTTAAAGTTCAATAAAACATTTTTAAAAACTTGTGTGCAATATATTTACATAAAAATTATAAAAATTTATTTGTATTTTGCTTCGTTTGTTTTCTTATGGTAATTATTTTTATTTTTATAATATATAATAATGAATAATTTTTTATTAATAAAATAGCTTCAGCTATAATACGTAATATCAAAATTACTGAAACTATTAAATTTACATCATAAAATCGTTATTGACCATGCATAGCTGGTAAGGTCATTGACAAAAAAACCGTCAGACATAAATTATTATATGCAATTAGAGGCGATCAGCAATCGGTAATCCAATTAACGTATTATCCAATAGATTATCGGTCGTACGCTTATGTGTAATTAAAGTGTAAATTTATAGCATACCCTGAAGGTTGAGACTATAATTTCTCTTACATAAATCGACTCATCGCTTTCATAATCAAATTATTGCAATAGTAAATAAAAAAAAACCTAAATTGAATTTATTAAAATTTTTAATTAGTAGCATAGAAATGATCTCAGATAATAATCTTTAAATATATTCTTCTTGCAAGAACTCACTCACTTTGATTAGTTTAAATATGTATATTGTATCAATGAATTTATTTATTTCAATTTTAAGCTGGATATTAAATGTTTTGCATTTAGAAATAATTATTTAAAGTATTTGTAAGGTATTACTACTTTAATTATTTTTATAGGATTCCGTCGTGGATTTGGTTAGTGGAATGGGAGCGCCTTTATCAAAATTGGTAATTACAGCTCCAGTACAAGCTTTTAAGTTCAATCTACAAAACGAAAAACATACAGCACCGGGAAGCCCCGCATTGGAATTATCGACTCTAACAAGAGACCAGCTTTGCGAACATATGAGCTCTGATAAATGGACCCTCGAAAGGGATCAGGACCAAGCTGGACCTTATATTTTTAGGTAACTAATCATTTATATTATAACGCTTTTATCAAAAATTGTTTTATTAAAAAATATATAAATGCAGCTTCATTTTTGACTTCTGAAAGCCAGTATGGAGTACGATGTACCACAGAGTAAATGTTGAAACTAGAAACCGTTCCAATGATTTTTATTTATTACATTTTTTTGAAGCTATAATTTATAAGAAAGAAGAAAGTTCTTATTGATAATAATCAATAAGTTGATCAAAATATGTCAAAACAATAATTTATTTGCTTTAAATGAATATTAATTTACATATGAATATATGTACCTTCGGTCAATAAACTAAAAATCTAGACCAAATCTCACTTTTTATGCGTTTCGCCTATACAATTCCAATAAAGCATATTTATTATATAATAAACACTTCGCATTTCCATAATTTATGGAGAATACTTACGGATTTTTTATAAATAAAAACCTGCGGTCTTGTTAGGGCGTAAACAAACTGATTTTACTTTCTATTTGCTCCTATTTCGTCCGTTTGTCGTAATAGTTAAATATGTTTTTTTAGGCGCGCCCCGATCTTGTGCGTTATAAATTGGCATTTCGCAATCATGCGTTCTAATTCCCGATCTGGATCCTTCATAATTATTCGAAATGACTAGAGACAAAAATAACAAACATAACAGACAGGCACGCATTAAATGCAAATTATATTTGAATAAATAATTAAATTCAATTCTATGAATAATGTGCTGTGTTGTATAGAGTTTGTTAACAGGTGCTGTACTAAATTGTCGGTAAAAGTTTTTTTTATTCATATTATTTTAATGTATTTACTAGAATAAATTTGACATTTAAATACAACGTCTTTAATAGTCTTCAATTTATTTAATTCTGTTAATAATAACTGGGGATTTTTAAATAATTAAATAAATAATTTATGCCAAAAATATAAGAAGTTATGTTTTTCCAGGTATGTCAAATTCAGTGTGCAATACTGATGCATGATGTAGTAAATATTGACTTTTATACGTTGATGTTCATTATATTTTGACAATTAAATGTTAAACAAATATTTATATATTATACTAGATACTAGATTTAGGAGCACGCTTCAGCAAGTGTAAACGCTTACGCAATTTCTTGCTGCAGGTACTATCCGTAAAGCACTTGCAGAGAACAACTGCGTCAATAACTTGCTTGTATGTAAACGCTCCAGCAAGTTTTTGCAGAAGTTTTATCGCAAGGTACTTACTGGTGTAGACCTTGCAATATATTCTTTAATAGTCGAGGAGCTGGTGACAAAATGGTTTTGGTGAGGCTAATACTTTCAGATCGGACTGTATTTTTGTCATACTAGGCCAGGTATTAGAACACCTAGCGGTGGCGCACTTTGATAGGTATAATTTTATTTTGTACCCAAAGATTGTTTTGGAAGTAGGCCAATAGTCCTGATAATGCGTTAGGACTTCTATTTGCTACTGACTGAGTGGGTTCTATTAAAACTGTGTCTGACTGTTTGTTTTATGGAGTTAATAAAGTAATTTGACATATTAATAAATTTCAGCCTTTCCAAATCGTCAGGTCAATGCACCTAATTTTTGATATATGCGTATATGCAGTTGTACTGACGTTTGGATATTAAATTGACTGACTATTTGATTAAGATTTGCTAATGCATTCACTATCTGCCGACAAATTTTCAGCTTTTTCAATTTTCCAAAACAATTTTGTAGGTACTAAATTTTACAGTTTTCAAAGCGAGCCACCAGGTGTTAAGATTCCTGGCGTACTATACAGTGGCTTTTTATGAAAATATAGTCTAACCTGAAAGTATCAGCTTTCTCAAAATTTTAGCACTTTTTTATCACAAGCTCCTGGACTATAAATTTTCGTTTTTATTATATTATGAGAATTAATCTTAGCAATTTTAATATTTAATTACCTAGTTTATATCGACAAGGCCGAACAGTTCAAAACTCATTAGGATTAAGTAATTAAATCCACGTGTGCATACGCATGGGTATATATCACAATTACTTCAAACATGACCTGGTAGATTTGGATTTATTGTAGAATAGAAATTTACTTATGAACAAATAACAGATGTAGCGTTTTAACCTGCCATACAAAACTTAGCTAACTTCAATGTCAATCTGGATTGATTTCCACCCTATGAAAACCAGTCCAATCCAATCCAGTCAATTTGGTGGATTAAGCTTAACGTTTACATCTGATCAAATGTAATTGAAAGGTGAAATGTTTATTGAAAATGGTTCAAACCATTAGTGCATAGAGTCCCTTTAAGAAGACGCTTGTTTGTAACTATCTATGTTTTTCTGAAATGAGATAATAAGTTGTTTTTTATAGTTTTTGCAAGCAAACATATATAGTATCATATGTGCTGTTGCTCAAAGGATACATAGTTGATTATAATATTTTATTTATAAAAATTGACGCAGAGTATAATCCTTAAAAAATGACCCTAATAAAAAAATTTTAATATATTTGTTTTCTTACATATATATATATATATATATATATATATATATATATATATATATATATAATCTGTGTATATATTCAAAGAAAAATTTGTGATTAGTTTTTATTTTATATATTGCGTCCTTCTTGTAGGGGACATTATGCATAGCATAACATTGAAAATAGAATTTGGTATAGTAGGAGATGTAATTTTGAAGTTATTAGAACAAAGTAAAATAGTTTCAATTAATGGGTTATAACATATATGAACAATTATTTTACATGCGTCATACTATTCGTTTAGCAATTAACAGTGTTTGTACAAATGGAACAATTTGAGAAAATAGAACCAAATGAAGTCATATTCATAATCAAAATTATTGGGAGGCCAGGAACAAAATGTCTTCATTTTTATTTTCAATAAAATTTCATCAAATGAATTATTTTCAAATTTGTAATCGAATTGTTTTGAAGAGCACAAACTTCAACATGGATGAAATTCTTTCAGCAAATAG
The DNA here is from genome assembly GCA_030264575.1 of Tachinus sp. AB-2021. Taxonomy (NCBI): domain Eukaryota; kingdom Metazoa; phylum Arthropoda; class Insecta; order Coleoptera; family Staphylinidae; genus Tachinus; species Tachinus sp. AB-2021. The sequence continues at coordinate 12,714 of JARJEC010002232.1, read as the reverse complement.
TTGGGATAGAACAACAAATTTACACAAATTTTATATTGGGCAAACGTTTTCTCAGATTATCACGAATATATAATTAATTGATTTGTGACTTATATAGCTATAGTTTTTGTATTTGGCCAAGAAAATAACCAATATTATTAATTGTCAGAATTTTTATTGCTTTGTTATTGATTAAAACTAATCTCCACAAACTAGTCAACTTTAGTAGAAAGTTAGTGGGTTACTCTTTTCCAAAAACTTATGACACACTAAGCAAACAAAAAAGAGCTGATTCTGACACCACCATTATACAATATGTATGCCAATGTTTGCAATTTTGGGAGGCACAGGAGATGAAAGTTTTTGGAAAAAAGTTATACTTTGTATGCACAAAATTCACTTTTGCCGATTGAACGCCAATAAGATGCATTTTCCATTTACTATTACTTTTTTCAAAATAACACTTTTTATTTTTTATAATAAATTGTTAATTTATGCATATAGTTTAAATAAAATATATGTTTTTTGGTCCATAATAAACTAATTTTTACCAAAAAATAGATAAAAATACAGCAATTTTGTCTATGCACTAATGGGCTAATCCAATTTACTTCAATCTCTATTAAATATAGAAGCTTTTCCTGATGCAAATGTTTGATATAAAATATTTACAAATAAATATTATTATATATTGTAATAATAATTACATTTTGCCGTTTGTTGTTAATAAAAAATTATCTAGTAGAGTTTAAATTTGTATTTGGTTACCTATTAATCAATCCCCACTCAATGTTAATAACCCTGTATAATAAATTATTATACTTAAAAACATTACAAAAAATGGTATTATATATTTATTATATAACCAAATATTATAAATGGTATGTACAATAAATTACAATTATTGTGCAGTGACTAAGTTATCTTAAAAATATTTCAATAAGTTCCTAAACATTTTTATTTTAAAACTTTCAGTCGCTTTTAAATATGAATATGATGATTATTTGAAAAATTTTTAAATATAATAATTAGTAACCAATATATTTATTACTAAAATTGTATCTGGAGCTATGTTGTGTGTAAAATATTATCAAAATGCATAATGTTTATCTGAGCGGAAAAGATGCGCAGGAGTAAACGCAACTGCTCCCAGCTGCAAGAAGTACCGTATCGCAAATTTCAATAATAGGGATATATTCAAAAACATAGTTTTTTACAATAAAATTGTCTTTTTAAAGTGCTTGATTAATATATTTCAAAATTTGTTGAAGACTTATGCCGGACTAATTATTATATTATTGCATATATTGAGTGATAAAAGCTCTTGATCGAGAGTTGCAATTTTTATAATACATTAAAATACTTTTGTGCATTGTGGTAATTATAAGCTATTGTTGCTATTAAAACCCTCCCACATCACAAGCTATAAGAACGGTATTATAGGCTTATTAAATGCAACAATGTAAAATAAAATAAAATAAATGGATAAGAAAATCAATTTACGGCGGAATAAGTAGAATATTTGTAATCTTGACAATGTTGGCAAGTTAAAAAGTGTAGAATGACCGATACACAAAAATGTGACAAATTAATATTATTTTAAAAAAATATCAATTTTGCGGGTTTATTGATGAATAAAAAATATGTATATTTACACAAATGTGTGTGGATTGGAAAGCCCTCGGGTAGAGCACAATCGTCAACTGTACAATATGCTGCATTGAAAGCACTCGGCTAGAGCTATATAATATACTGCGTATACACTTGTCACATTTCTCCGTATCATAACATCGACGCGTAACATTCATCTACAACAAAGTACCGCAACATGGAACTTTGGGAGCGTCGCATGTCTTCTTTAAGGCCGTCGTCGGATCAAATAAATGTAGCGCTGTTATGTTGCAGCTGTCAGTAAGCGTTGTGTTGTAAATGGATGTTACGCGACGATGATATGTTCACGGGGAAATATTAATACTAACCTAACCAAAATAGTATTTATAAAAGCGTGCAAATCACTAAATTTTTAATTAGGCGACAAAGTAATATTTTTCTCAATAATGCCATTGTATTTAGATATTGTTGCTATAATTGTTTTTTTTTAAGTTTATTTAGATTTTTTTTCAAAATGAGGTTATGTTATCAAAACTTATAAACATTTTTAATTATACGTAAAATTTACTTACAAATAGAAAATTGCAAAAATATACTGGTTGTTCCAGTAAAAAACAAAATTGATGTTATTTCTGGTTATACCGGAAATAATATTTTAACCCATAAAAGTATTATTAAATACTATTTATAAATTAAAAAAATATAGGCACGTATCTGTTTCAGTTGTCACCAGGTATATATGTAGTATAAGCAGTGATGGGATTAAGCCCGTTTGAACCAGTTTGCTCAAACCGTTAGTTAAAAAATTTTAAGTTTAGCAAACCGTTTGTTAAAATACTGTAATTACAGGAAATGATTTAAATAATTTATCATTTTTATTGTCACCTAATATAGATAAACACAAAATCGAATCGACTTGAAAAAAATAATAAATCAATCAGCAAAAAGGAATGCATATATACAAAAAGCAACAGAGAAAATGTTGGTGTAATTAAATATGCAGTAAACAAGTTATGAAAAAAGCAGAGGCAAGAAAAAGGCGAAGAACAAATAATGCAAAGAAAATATTTTTAATAATAATAATATAATAATAGAAGCAGCAAAAAAATGTATCCAGAAATAAAAAAAAAACAAGAAAAGGCAAACTAGAAAAATGGTAAATAATGAAGAGGCAAAAAGCACATAGAGTTATTAACTAATAAAGCCGACAATGAATCAATTAATAAAGGTAATAATAAAGCTGAAATAAATAGAAAAATAAAGAAACCCGCACTAAAGGAAGTTATAAGCAGTGATGAGATTCAGTCGGTTCTCAAACCGTTTGTTAAAAAATTTTAGGTTCATCAAACCGTTTGATAAAATACTTAAATTTCAAAAAAATTATCATTTTTATTGTCACCTAGTATTGATAATCAATCCTCTGGATTTTTCAGTTTCATAACTCATTATATGCGGGAAATTTTGCCTCAATTTAAGCCGCAATCGTTTTGCCATAATAAGTTTTAACGGTGCCTTATTTGTGCTTCATTCTCCCTTAGGAATTTTCGTGTGTGCTTCTTTGGTACAAAATTTACAAACGGCGAAAAGAAAAAAATTCAAAACTTAACGCATCTTTACAAACCGGCTGATTTGCAAATTGAATTCAATCACTGGCTGGAACTGTTTCACAGGCACTCACGGGGCTTTTAAATTTTAAGGACCTCGGATGAAAACTTGTAAAATGTTGAAATGACCTAGATTAGTTTCATTTTACAACCAGTTTAGCATTTATTTATATTTACTTTTTCCATTGCAAAATATTAAAATATTATTCCAAATATGAATGTAATACGACTACTACCCTTATTGAGGTACTAATCTTTGAGTAGAAGAGGGATTGGTAACAGGGAATTTGAAGGTCTCTAACTCAAAGGATAAGCCTAATCCAAGCCAATATTTCGCGACGAGTTAAAATAGGGATGGAGCATGGATCTGGCTGCCGTAGTGACTACTACATTTTGAACATTTAGTATTAAAAGTTAAACAAATTATAATTAAATGTCTATAAAACAGAAATCACAGGCAGAAATCCTAGATCGTAATAAAAACACTGTAGAAACTATCATTGCGACCCTGTCCCTGTTGTTGTGTTTGAGCTGTGCACGTGAACAGCGCTTGTATTTGATTATTTCGATTCCAAGATGGTTTTGAATTTAGTATAGTTAGTTATTTTACTTCGAATGAATTGTTTTCATCAAAGTAAAATAACTGCAGCGCAAGCTACTACTTCAATTCTCTCATCATCAGATTACATTTTATAATATATAATAAACTTAATTTTATTTTAGTACTTACGCGATTAATAAATATTATAAACAGTAAAATGAGATATAATTTGAGGTTATGTGTCAATGTATGCAACTTTTAAAAGTGTCATTCAATTTAGAATGTTGCGCCATTTATTAAATTGCAGCGTCGTTCACACTATGCAATATCAAACTTGCGCCAGTTTAAATTAAAGTGGCGCCACTTTAAAGTTGCGCAATACAAAAAGTGGACAAGTATAAGAGCACCATAAGGGTATAAATAAATATTGCATTCAATTTATAACAAGATAATAAAATTGACTCTAATCATTGAGCCGTATAATATTCTAAACTGAAGTGAGCGCTATGTACCGTGGAACAGTTTGAAATTCCATACATATTTGACGTACAAGTGTGGGGACAGCCAATTAAATTATGATAAAATTATTTAAGAAAAATGTAAGTTTTAGGTCAATATTTTAGACTAGTTGTTCAACTCTATACCAATTCTTATATTAACACGTAAAAACTCTACACGTAACACGTACCTTCGTAGCTGTAACTTTCCTACCTACAAACGTTGTTTGTATGTACAATATGTGGGTTTGTTGTGTATTCAGGAAAAATAGGGTATTCCGGTATAGTACATAGTAGTAGTATATATTGTATATTCTACACTATGCAACCACATATACAATGAATATTTTGTTTCATAGGTACGACCCATCCAACCACAAATCACGTACAGCTGCGGTACGACTTTCACAATGTTCAGGAATTGAGATTGAGCTTATTTATTAAACTTTGTTTGGTATATTCGACGCACTTCGTGGCATACCTGGTTATTATAATGTGCGTTGGTGGTGTAATGGTCAGCATAGTTGCCTTCCAAGCAGTTGATCCGGGTTCGATTCCCGGCCAACGCATATATTTTTAAATATTCTTCGTAGCACGTTTTATTACAAAAAAATTAGTATCAAGTTTTTATAAATTGTTAGTTTACAATACTAATAAAATATCACAATTCTAAAGTTTTTAGTTTTTCAATATATTTATTTACTTCTTGAAGTTGGTCCACGATCACGAAACATGGTAATGCAAATGCCATTTTCGTATTTTGCATATATTTTCATTTTATGCATATTTCAGTTTTCATGAATGCTTTATGCCAATTTTAATCATTTATGTAGATTATAATGTATTATAAGAAATCTATAACGCGTAAAATAATATATTAATCGTTTTTCACCAATCTTCCTGTCAATTCACTATATGTTATTTCATTTATGCAATTTCTCTTTCGTGTGAAAATAGGTTTTCATCATTTTTTAACATTAATTATATAGCTATGTAATCTATTGGCTGTTATTAAATTTTATATTTTACTTTTTGATGTATATAAATATTTCTGAAAGTTTCAAAAAATTTGTAATATTTTAATAAAAATTAAAAACTTAAAATAATCTCAATTTAAGATATTTTGGTAGAGATTTGCTTAACAGTGATTTGAGTGAGTACTGACATTTTTTAACAATTTGCTGAATTATATAAATTTGATTAGTATTTTTTGTATTGTCTTGTATATTAAACATTTTTATTTTTATTAAAAATAGACAGTTTTAAATAAAACTTTCAGTTAGGACTTATAATAACCGAGGAAGATAATTTGTATATACAATTATTTGTACGTAGTAGTACAAATTATTTACAAGTTAAATTTAAAAAAAAAAGTATATTGGATAAATCGTTATAATTCTCGACCAAATTATTTAATTTGCTCTACACCTTTTTGACAAAACCTCTCTCGTGAGTAATTCTGTACTTTGTAAAAACAATGTATAAAGTATATTTACAAAATAACGATTAATAGAATGATATATGTATAATCTTTTTAAAATAAACTAGAAATTACTATAATGGAGAAATTAAACTTATTCAATATATTTTTACTTTATTTTAGAGATAAAGAATGGGTATCATTTGAAGACGCAACTAGTATGGACATTAAAGCAAAATATTCAAGAGTGCGAGGTTTGGCTGGTCTAGCTTTAAAAGATGTCTCTCAAGACGGTGGAGCGAAGTGCGGAGAATCATTATTAGAAGCTGCCTTTAATGGCTTATCCAAACAAGCGCGTGCTCCTCGAGGTGCAGTATTGCACTCTTTGGAACGCGAAATCTTGGACACACCATCGAGAAAATTGGACAACGTTCAAGTGTCACCCTACAGGATATCAAGAGTAATCGACGTTGAAGGAAAAGTGCATGTTATTAGACAGGTATGTAAATTTATGTAAATATTATTATATTATTATGTATTCGCAGCGATGTCAATGACACGTTTGCAAATCACAACAAATCAAACATCCTATAGAAAATTATCTGCAATTTTACTGCATGTAACTGTACCAAAATAAATAATTAATTAAAAGTTTTCTTTGTTCTATCAATTTTGTTTAATTTCGTTTTTATCTTAAGGCGCTATGTTTGCAATTTTAAGTTACAATAAACCAAATTCTAATTTCCTTAATAAACACTATTTTGCATGGCGCGTATTCTGAATAGTTTAGATTTATAGTCAAAATATTATCATTATTATTATTATTATCTTATCTGATAAGATCTTATAATACATTGAAAAACAAAAAAATAAGACTGATTGATAAATTTAATTTAACATTGCAACAATCAATTTTCTTTAGCAACTACTAAAAAAACTTGCGTAGGCCGGGAATCGAACCCGGATCAACTGCTTGGAAGGCAACTATGCTGACCATTACACCACCAACGCACTATGTTTATCAGTCAATTTTAAATACAATCGATTATATATACAGAATGTCCATAGATTGAACTTGCAATAGAATAAAAGTTCAAATAAAAAAAATGGAATATTGGTTTGCTTGTTTAGTAACGTAATTTGCATTTTATAAAATTTTTTGAAAACAACGTAAAATATAAAAAAGTGTTTGGATAAACTACCATTTGTATACAATTTATCAAAAATTTTGACTAACAAATAATACGTGAGATTTGTCATTGAGCTAGCTATTAAAAAAATTTACCGATTTGTATAAAAATTGGTATATTAATTAAATAATTATTTAATTTTTTCGTGAATTTTTTATTCTACCCTAAATAAGTAGATACCATTTGCATAATGATTTTGAATGTTTGCAGGACGATTAAGTCAAAACTAATTTTAATAAATTTCCTATAATTATTATAAATATCAAGTATATATATATATATATATATATATATATATATATATATATATATATATATATATGGGTTAATAATATGATGCATTCTAATGCAATTTTTTATTCTGAATCGATTGAGTCGAAATTTGTAATGATCTTGTAACTTTCTGATCAAAAGTTATTAGCAAATTTCTAATCGCACTTTTTAAACGTATTTATAAGCAGAGCAAGTAAGTGCTCATGCTGTCGCAAACGTTAAAGAGAGACAGCAAAAAATAGGTAGTACAACCTGTTTAATACTAATGTGCAATCAGCACAGTAAATATCTAAAAGTACGCTTATAACTTTTTGGTTATAACTTTTGATAGAATCATGACGAATATGGTCTCAATCGATACAGAATAAAAAACTACATTCAGATAAATCTACCATTATTAACCCAAGAAGTGTTTTTTAAGATATAACTGTAAACGTTAAACACTTTCTCAATTAAGTTTCATCGGTTGTTGGGGGGTGAGCGTTTACTTAATCATTCTATAAAAATAAATTTAAAACAATCATGCGTTGCAATATTTCAATGATATCTACCAATTTAAGAGTGAAATGAAAAATCAAAGAAAAAAAATTAATTAACAACTCTCCAATGCTCATGGTCGTCTATTATTTGTTAATAATTCTTTTTTATAAATCTTATAAAAATGATAACGTAATCTAACTGAACCTAAAAACTATAAGTTTTTATTTATTTAAAAACTTTTAATCATTTATAGCTATTGTAAACCTTAACTGAGGACACACTATATAAAATATTTTACTCAAATAGTGATTGAAAACTACGGTTTATCTTACATCAATTTATAATCAAATACATTGTATAAAGCGTATCAGTGATTAAAACTTAACTTTAAACACAAGTGAGATACAGTATTCACAAAAGACTTACTTAGTGGTTGGCATATTAATCATAAATGCCAGTTAAAAATTACACAAAATCAAATGCCATACTTACCGGGATAAAGGCGTGTATTTTTGTGACTATTCATAAAATAAAGAATGCAATAGATTCCTTCAATACATAATTCCAAAGTACAATCATTATTAGCTTTTGAAAAAAGTATGCCAACATAACCTGTTTGGGGTTTTTCTGCACAGTTACCTAATTTTGAAATAGTTATTTTGATTTTGAAGAAAGCGATGCGGATATTTCCTATTCAGCTTCTCGTCGGACATTTTTCGGTGACAAATAAATTTTTTAGATTAAATATAGTTGTTAGTTATTACATATAAAAGGCAATATGTCACAAAAATTAGACAAACAAGGGTGTTAGGAAGGAAGCATAAATTTATTTAGTAACTCCGCCACGTTTATCTGTACATTTCTCAATATTGTTCAAAATAATGTAAATGCTTGTTTCATCTCTTTAAGAAGAATTAATTTTATGACATCTATAAAACAATTTTTTAATACTTCTGAGTCATCTGAAAGCCTATCCGAATGTACTATTTGACCCCAAATGTAAAAATCCAAGATTGTTCGAGCTGGAAATCCTGGGGAAGACAAAATCGGACCAGTATAGACTATTCTTAATAGTGCTTATTTCTTTTGAATGGCTATCAGATATACGAGCAAAGTCGAGTGACTCAAACAAACGTAGTATTGAAATGGCAATATTGCATTTATGGAAGTTTGTTTATAAACTGATTTAAAATGTTTAAATAAGTATGCTGGTTGAGATTTACATCAATAAAGACTGGTTCTATTACCCCACAATGATAGGAAATAGCACACCAAACATTAACTATTTTAAAGTAGTGCCGTCAAAAATTAATTAAATAATAAGGATTATTCAAGACCAATATCAACAATTCTGTGAAAACATCACACCCATAAAAATCTACTTCAGTAAAAATTTTACTGAAAATTAAACAAAATTCAAACCTTTGCCCTTTATCGACATTTTCTAAAATGTGAAAAATTCTAACGCTACATTTTCACAAGCAAGTAAAACTATTTAATTCAAGTACTCGCATAGAGCATTGCGTAAATAAACTTAAAGAACTAAAATTGCTTGTAAACGCGTTTGCAAGTTTTCTAGTTCTTAGTTATTTGCTCGTGTAAACGTAGCATTATTTTTGATTTAGGTTTAAATACTCATAAACGCGTTAAAGACGAAATTTAACATTTAGTAATGAGAGTCTGCTCAAACTGCCTTCTCAGTATGAGAGAGTTCTTTGCGGACACAAACTTTTCATAACACAGTAGTTACGTCATCTTTATCTAAGTTTTTCTCTTTTAGATTATTGTGTAAATTTTTTGTAGTGAGACATTTTTGAACCAATTTGTATTTTGTAGCTGTTAACATTCCAATACTTGAATTAAGAGATCCGTTCGGGCAGATAAGTATGACTTTTAAATGGTAGAAATATGAAATCAATTGAAAAAGCATATCAATAGTTATTTGTACAATTAGTAATAAAAGCAATTATTTTGCATGAACTTACATGATGCACTTTGATTTCGCCGTCGTGCACCATTTAAGCGAATTAACAGCGATGCTTTCGAATGTGTTGTACACATTATTTTTGCATATTTTAATATTAAGATTATTTATAAATTTTATTGCATACAAAAAACAATTTAGTATTCATTCTGATAATTATAAAATTAAAACTCAACAAAAATAATAAGAAAAGTATTTTATTCAACTTATCTTATTTATAAACCGTATATACATTTCGACATCTATGTGTTATTATGAATTGCGATTAAATTATAAACAAAAATCTCCATAGAGAAGGCGTTATTAAACTATAGAAATCGGAGTTTATCAAATTAGTAGGTTTTTATCAAATTGGCGCCTGTCCAATAATTGTCATTAATTGTCAATGTTGATCAATTATTGCAAATTTATGTAATAGAAAACATTTGTGTTGACAAAGTTAAATAATTAGCAAATAATGCTGTTGATCAATATATATCGGAGAAGTGAAAGAGTATAAAATTTAAATCTGGGAAAGGTGCAATAATTATAGTAAATCTTCTTTTAACGCGTCTTTAAGAAAAGGTATGACTAGAGTTTACATTTTATAAACATTCACAACCGTAACCTTAGAGTTGATTTCGTTACTACTGTACAGCCAAGATAGCCTTTCGGGCGTAAACCTTTAAAATAAAGAGCGGAAAATGAAAACCTATCGGCTGGAGTTCGGCAGTTGTCTACATTCATAGATAACCTATATTATATAGATGAACGACATCTATGTATTTCTGATGAACCGTGTTCTTTAATTCTGGACGTCGCTACCTATAGCAGTAGTGTCGCATGTAAGAAGAGGGAGTGTGGGAGAAGTTTAAATGATTCTATTCAAATAAATTAAAAATCATAGAATTATTATGGTGGGAAGTAAAGTGTGCCGAGAAGTGATTTTTCCCAATAAAATATGAAGACATTTTAAATGACAAAATATTCCTTTATACAATGATGAAGTAAATTTTAATTTTATTTAAGTGTTTCATATTTAAAAATTATCTAATATAAATATATATGTCAGTGTTTAAGTACAATAATTATAAATGTGCACATTTTTCCTGATTTTGTACTTTTACCGTAACATATATGTTTATATATTATATTTGATCATTTTAAATTTGGAATTACTATTAAAAAAAATCATAATTTAAAATGTTCTCTATTTTGTTTGGATACATCACATCTCGGCACACTGCACTTTCCCACCATAACAATTCTACGATACTTCTATCAATCTATCAATGTTATTTGACCAAGCTGCAAAACTTAGCTAATGTTTAACTATGTCAGATAATGACAAATAATAAAGAATTAATGAGTTTGAAATAATTTTTGCGTCAGGAAATCTGAAGAAAATATTAATAAAGATAGAGAAAGTAAGAAATAGAGAGGAGGACGTTATCATCGTAAGCGACAGCTAGCGCTTACGATGATAACGTCCTGAACAATATATACTCCCCCCCTTCCTATTCCTCAATATTTCTTACTTTCTCTCTCAATTAGTAATTGTAAATGTTTTTCAATATTTATTAATATTATCTTCAGATTTCTAAAAATTTTTTACGCTTTTTTCACATTTTACAATTTTATCTTTTTTTATCAAAACTTTTTTGACTTTCTTGCATGCTTTTGTCAACAGCCTTTGCAGCGATTTTTTGATATTTTCTACGTAACATTTACATTTTACAATGATTATTAATACTTAACATTGCTTATTAACATGTTTTACATCTTCTTTCAATTTCTAGATACTTTTCAATATTTTGACCCGACATTCTTGCACCTCAAATTGTTTTGTTTAATATTTTAATTTTAATTTTTTTGATTTTCTGTACCTTTATCAACATTTTTTATTTTTTCTTAATATTTTTTATTGTGACATGTCAATTTATAGATGTTTTCATACAATTTTGCAGCAGTTTTTTTATATTTAGATTTTTTGTATTTTAATTTTTTACGATTTATAAGATATTAGACAATATTTAGTAAAGTGATTATTACAAATTAATTATTTTTTCGGATTTTTATTAAATTATAATATTTCGGTATTTGCCGGGCAAAAGTTATTTAAGTTCACAGCAATTCTTGCATTTTTTTAATGGAGCTCCTTAAATCTTCAGGGCCCCAAAAAGCTAGATCAGCCACTCTATTCTTTGATTTTCTATACTTTTATTAACATTTCTTATTTTTTCTTAATATTTTTCATTATGACATTGTGACAATTTGTAGATGTTTTCATACAATCTTGCAACAGTTTCTTGATATTTTTATTTTTAATTTTTTTTTACAATTTATAAGATATTAGAGAATATTTAGAGTAAAGTGCCGGGCAGATGAAGTTTTTTAAGATTACGCCTAAAAATCTTCAGGGCCCCAAAAAGCTAGATCCGCCAATCTACAATAGTTATTTAGTTGTAAGTCCGATAAATGAGGGTTTACAGTAACAAGTGAGATGTTTATGGACAAAGATGTACTGAATGTGTTTGATCATTTGCCGTATGTATATCGAACAATTATTTCATACTGCGATATTAATTTGACAGATTTAAATTAATTTACGTCAAATTAAAGTTATGCTATTTTGATTATTGTAAATTATGTCACAACTTGATTTAGATTTTCGAATATTTTTAAGAAGCAATTTATGCTTGTCTGACCTATGCAATTTATTATATCAACAGTTGTACAGTTTATGAAAATACTGCATAGCATTGGCTGAATTTAAAATAGCAGACAATGAAATGCCGTATACCAATAAACTATGCAACTTTGGGAAAAGATGACACAAGTGAATTAAAAAAAATACAGAAAAACGAATTTATCGTTTAACTAGTCTAAAGACGTCATGCAAAGACAAAAAACAAATTACTTCGTATAATACAAAAGCATATTGCGTATTACCATTAGTAATGTAATACTAAAAATTTAAAAAAGTAAAATGTGATTCAAAGAAAATTTAAAAAATAATATAAAAAACTAAAAAAGTTAAAATAAATAAATAAATAATTGAATAATGAAACAAATACAATTGAAGAATATAATGAAATAGTCTAAAATCATCCATAGACGCGTTTCGAAATATATTTCTCATCAGTATGACTTTAT
>JARJEC010002226.1:0-11832 GCA_030264575.1 Tachinus sp. AB-2021 | reverse complement strand
TTACACTTTTTTCTAAAAAATTATTAGATTCATTTTTGTATTTATTTTGTAAAAACTATTCATATTATTGAAATTAAGTTATTATAATAATTAAATAATTACTACGCCATTACTCTATTTTTAAATAAATGTATCTCCACACGAGATGAATTTTTGAAATATTTATTTCAAATTGTAATAATGGCGTAGTAATTATCTAATAAATAATATCTTAATTTTAACTTAGGCTCCATTACAAATTTAAATTAAAATTATTATTATTTAAAATATTCGTATTCATATTATTAATAAAATTCCAATAGATTGGCATATTTTCACAGTATATATTAGAATAAAATACAAAAAATGCAAAATTAAATAGACTGACATGTTCCGGCATTAAATGCCATTGTCAAAGTTAATAATTATAATATCAAACAATAAACAATTTAAATTATTTACATTTTTTGTTTGCCTCAAACATTTTTAATAAAAATAACAGCAAGCGAAAAGTTTTATAAAGTATTATTACATGCTTAAATTTAAAAATTTCAATTTTATTAGAAGCATATAATATATCTAATTGATTTCTATTATCACAAATATGTATATTTTTTATTGTTAATTTATGATTGTTTTCAGTTAAATGTTTTGAAAAAGTATGATTTGTGCTTAAATATTAAGGGTGTTGTGTTGTAAACATTGAATAGAATTTGAATTTCAATTTGCGCTCGCGGGTTGGGACGTACAAAATTTTTGACTGATTGGTACTTTCACAGTATGAAGACAGTCCAGAGTCCATGAAGAGCAAGTTCACTATATATCTACATTGGCGCTACTTTACAAAATTCAATTTGTATTTGTCAATATTTGTTATTGCTTGCTTATTTGTTAAAATAGAGAAAAAAATATTTTACAATATTTTTTCATTAGTTATTATAATTCTTGACACAAAGAGGTTTTTTAATTTTTTGAAATCTCTATATATAATTAATTAATAATTATATTTTTTAAAATCCTCCGGGCCACGATGCAAAATTTAAATATAAAATTAATGTTTTAATAAGATTCCTTTTCTAAAATGCATTTTAACGGTATTTTTTCTTTATTATAGCTTAACATGCATGCACAACGCTCTTAAATGGCCGAACGAAGAATGGAAAAGACTATTTAAAATTCGTGATAATTTATACAGTTTGAGATTTTTCCCGGTGACGTTACATTAACTGTAAGTAAAATTAAATTTAAAAAAAATCACAACTCCAAAAAAATTGAAATACTTAAAATTAAATTAATAAACTAATACTTTCAAAGAATTCTTAAATATATATATATATATACATTTAATCAACATTTCTTAACTTAACTAATATTAATTTTGAGAAAAATCAAATTAATATTTTAAATAAAGGATTTAAATATGACAATACCTATATTTACAAATAAAATTGAAAACTTATATGGAAAAACTCAAATTGCAAATTTTATAAATAACATAATAAATAAAAATAATATTAAATATGGAAAATATATTAAATTAAATCAAAAATATAACAAATCAATTAAAATAAAAATTTTAAACAATAATTTAATTTCAGCAAAAGCTGATAAAGCAACCAACACATTGGTAATCCTAGGAAAAGGTAATTATATCTATATCTAAAATAAATAATTTTATTTTTAATGAAAATTTAACTATTGTTAACAATGATCCAACTAAAAATTATCAAAATTAAACTAAATCATTATTATCAAATTGTAAAGCGGATTTTAAAATAAGAAATTTAATATATAAATTCAAATCCACAACCACCAAAATTATATGGTTCAATAAAGAATTATAATTTTTTTAAAAGTAATTTAATTAAACCCGGGCATTAATATATGACACAGCTGATTTAATTGGCAAATTTTCACAAACTTGCAAAACGGGCTTTATACTCTTGGTTAGTATAGGAAATGTTAATATATTAAAAGAGATATTTTGTAACAATTTTACATTCTGACCAACTTTTTAAAATGAAGCAGCAAAACTTGTAGATTTGGTGAACTTCTGGAGTCGGTGACTATTTCAGAAATGACAGAAATAGGCCAACGTTAGATTATATATAACAAACAAAAATTTTTGTAAATATTCCTGGCATAATTATTTTTTCAAAATTAAAATTGTGAAACAATGTGTGTTATACCGGCATGCTATCATTCCAAACAACTTTTTTGAATAAATGTTTGTCGTATCTCGTACAAAAAAGCTTTTTATTTGCACACAAATAATATTTTTATAAATAATCCAGTAATTAATTTTTTTAATTAAATTTATGACACATATTAGTTTCTATTGAAGCAAGGCTGAACCCCCAAAGATGAAATTTCAGCTCAAAAATGTTTAATCTTTTATACCTATTCGAATGTCAATCCGGGAACACATTGTATATACGATGTTTTGAATCAATATTAGAACTGATTGTCTTATTGATCTATTATCGTATAAATTTCGGGTCTAAATAACTATCCCTATTACGTACTGTAATTTGATTTTAAATGATTGAAGTATTGAAAAAAGTACTTTTTTCAGCTAAAACGTATATGACAATAATTGACTAATAATAACTATTAGTCGTATTAAAACGTTTTAATCCCATAGAAAACTTTTATTATTTTATTTTTGTATTTCCTAACCCTGATTATTGTCACTTATAGAAAGAATAAGTAATGTGCGTATAAAACATTTTCCCCTGCAATTAATATGACACTTAACTTAATTTAATAATTAATTGCAATTACTACATAAATATCTGTATCCGATTAAATTATTGATTGATTCAATACAATTAACCGAATAAATAAATAGAAAAAGTTTCAATTACTGTAACTTTATATTTAAATTATTATATTAAAATTATATTAAATTTTTAGGTAGTTTCATATCGATCAAATTGGATAATAAAATAGATCCTCAAAAAAATTCAGCCAAGGTTACCACCCATTATGATTTTCGACCTGTAAACATCATGGGAGCTCTTGTTATCGCCTGTCAAATTATCATAGCGATAACGACGCGATATTCATTTCAATATTTTAAAATTTCAATTAAATTGGGCCACGTAAATACTTAAGTGGATTTAACACAAATTTGCATTAAACCGAACATACATACGGAAATAAAATAGCAGTCTAACGGTTTGACCAATATATTATAAGCTGACATACACATACAAAAAATATTCTTTGGTCTCTTATTTATTTATATCTACAATTAATTTATTGTTTAACCAACTAAATGTTTTTATTAAAATATATTTAATTAAATTGATCTTTTTAACTTATCAGAAATATGTAAAGACAGTTTATGTTATCAATAAAATTGACTAACAGATAACGTTCAAACATTTTCCAATTAATTGTATTTGGTACTGATGATAATTTTTATTTTATATTGTACACATCCAAAAATTACATAATTATTAATTTAAAACAAGTAATATTCAATAAATGTATCGGACTGTTGAACATATAATATGAGTCCATGCATATTGAACTGTTATACCGCATATTAAAATAAATTGCCGTTGGACAGTTAAATAAATTGCAAATATTTAATGATTAAGTGTGATACAAGACTGCTCTACAACTATATAAAATGCGCACGCAGCACATGTATATATAGATACTAGTATATGTATAATAATTCCTACTACTATTATATATTGTTATTTACATCCAAAGCATCAACACTCACGGATGTAAAATGATGATTAACGAAGTGATATTTACTATTTTATTTATGCTATTACAAACATCACAAAGGTTAGTTAATATTACAATTATATATTTGCGTGGTATATAATAATTAATTTTTACGAGTTGCAGTGTTAATTGGAAATGGAATTGCAATGAAAATAACTTATGTATCCGTTTGTCAACAGATGAACAAAATTCGACAATTTATAATTCATTGGAAGTATGTAGATTAAGTTGTGGAAAGAATGGGGCAATTTGGCCGCTGCCGACAATTAAATTTGAAAAATCAAACGAATTAATAGACATCGATATTAGGTATATAAATAGCAATATAACTGATAATATAAATGTGTATATTTAAAGATATTATTATGTATAATTCCAGTAAAATAAAGATTGATGTTGTAGCAACAAAAGATGTACATAAATTTGTGGAAGAAAGCATCAAAATTTTTAGGAATAATTTACAAGCTGAATGTAAAAACAAATGTGTGGAAGCTGGTAAAGAAATAACAATAACTATAACCATTTATTCAAATGATTTGTCATTGTCATGGAATACGAACGAAAGCTACAATATTAAGTCCGATGGTAAATATTTTGCTTAATGATATAAAATAATAAATTTAATTAAATTATCAAATAGGGACAATAATTACTATAATTGCTGAAACTTATTATGGAGCTAGACATGGCTTAGAATCGCTGTCTCAATTGTTTGCAACATATTCAAACAATAATATAGATAACTTAGTTACTTTAAAGAACTTTGAAGTGCAGGACAAACCTTATTATCCTCATAGATCTCTTCTCTTGGATACAACCAGAAATTATTTAAGCCTCAACGTTATTAAAACACAAATTGATGGGATGGCTTCGTCTAAAATGAATGTATTGCACTTACATGCTACGGATTCCCAAAGTTTTCCATATGTTTCCCAAAGAGTTCCGAATATAACAAAGTAAGTATTAGTTTTTATCAAATTTGTAAATTTATTGTTAATTTATTTGTTTGCGTAGATTCGGCGCATACTCCGAACAAAAGGTATATACACCATCTGATATTGAAGAGTTGTTACATTATGCTAAAGTTAGAGGTGTAAGAATTATAATGGAAATTGATGCCCCAGCACATGCTTCCAATGGTTGGCAATGGGGTCCAGATGCCGGTTTGGGAAATTTGGCAGTTTGTATAAATCAACAACCGTGGAGATCTTATTGCATTCAACCGCCATGTGGACAATTAAATCCAGCAAACCCCAATGTTTACAATGTGTTACAAAATTTATACAGCGACATTATCGATCAATTTCCAAAAAATGAAATATTTCATATGGGTGGAGACGAAGTAAGTTACTATATATTACTCATTACATACATAAATAAATGAACATTTTAATAATATTTTTGAACAGTATATATTATAGTTCAGTGAACAAAATGATAATATTTTTTTATGCAATTATGTCATAAGAAACGTTTTTTCGGATTGATTTAGAGAGGTAAAATTTATCTCAATAGCATAGAATTACATTTTTATTAGTAAAGGCGCAATTCCAATGGGGCAATTTTTAGGCAACATCGTGCATGCGTCATTGAAAGAACACGAAATAACAAAAATCAAGTTTGTGTGTGGAGTGTACGGAGTATATCGTGCGACATGGCTTGGAGTTTTGCTGCTCAAAGTCGCATATTTGTAGTAAAATTCCTATTCCATATTCTTAAAAAATGCTCTTTTTACTAGTTACAATTTTATTATTTGCAAGCATCGATATATAGTGGTGTTCGGACAATACGTTTAAACATATTCACTTTATATTTAAAAATGTAATATTTACCAATTTTCATCACATTGGGTTACAATAATTATCAGTTTACATATGATAACTTATCAAACGTGATAAAACCAAAACAGGTCTTTTTATATACAATGCATTGGTATTATGTAACGTAATGTTTTCTAGTTGCTACATTTATTTTAATTTTTATAATAGGAACTTTTATTGGATATACTTAGATAGAGTTTTAATTGCATTTTTATTTCAAACTCACATGATATGGTATATATTTATTTCAAATTCTAGTTCTTGGAAGAGCAAAATAGAAAAATTAAAAGAATGATTGTATGGATGTTGCAGAAGGGAAAGAAAATGCAAAGAAAGAAAAAAAATGAGGATCGTTTGCATCATTGTTCCTAAATTGTTCTAAATGCTTAAGAAACTCTTAAAAGTCATAAGTGTTACTTATTACATTACACCACATTTTTAATGTACACTTAACTGCATAAGGTACAATTAAATATAAGGCCAATCAATTTGTGACGCAAATTTCACTGCAACCAAAAAACAGCAAATAGTATTTTTTTCTCAGCAAATTTGAAATGATAATTTTTTATGCACATTGAACATATCAAGTCTCCACATATTATTTGAATACATAATTTTAAAAATATATTAAATTTTAAACGAGTTAAAAGAGTTCTAACTACACACAGGGCCAGCGCAAGGCTTTTTTGTGACCTAGGAAAAACTAGTTTGTGTACTCCTTTATTAAAAAAGTCGGATTACGGTAATGTACCGTAAGCTGTAGTTACCCAGTTGCATGCATGTAACTAAAGCTTACTTGACTAATGTGTGACGTCATCAGTAAGGTCGTCAAAATACAAGCAACTTGTAACTGCAGGTTACTTTTCATTTTCTAACGACCAATATTGCTATACCTATACCAGTAGCCTCATAATAATCAAGTCAACGGTAACTAAATAACATACTTTTGGGTAACTGAAGTAGGCTCGCAAGAAAACGACTCTATTGTATCTATTTTTGTTTTATAACATAACGCAACAGACGCAGTTATTGGCATCGCGCAACTAACTTTTTAACATACCGACGCCCGGACCATTGTAAGTAGCTGTAGCTACTTGGTTACATGTAACGAAAACGTACTTGAGTAAGGTGTGACATATTAGTAACGTTGCCAGAATACAAGTAAGTTGTAATTTATAACTACCGTTGTTAATTTTTTCTTACCAGAGAATGACTCAAGTGCTGCTTACCTGAAATGGTAACTATATAGGAAAATAGGAACTAGGAAAATCAACACAAGTGAAATACGTGGTAATTTTTCCAGAAATTAAAACTCAATAGTCGAGAAAATTAACCGTTTAAATGTTTAATTTCTCACAAATTCTCACAACTGTTGTTTTATACTGCTTGAACAGAGTTTAGTTGAACTAAGGTTAAAATCTTTGCATCACAAAAGCAGAGGAAAAGAGATAGTGCTCATATACTTACTCCGAGACAAAATACACTGCTAAATTTTTTTGTACATATTATATATATATATATATATATATATATATATATATATATATATATATACCAAAAACAATAATCACATACTTTGTTTACATTTATATCGCATATCAAAATGTGTATATAATATGTATATTTATATTTACATACAATATGTATGCTAATCGTTGTTTTATTTATTTAAGGTATTCATTGACTGTTGGAACTCCAGTAAAGAAATTATTGATTATTTAAAATCACAAGGAAAGGGTCAATCAAAGGAAGATTTTCTTGATTTGTGGTCTGAATTTCAGTCCGAAGTTTTAAAAAGGTATGATGAAGCAGTTGGTAATAAAATGACTCCAATATTATTATGGTCGAGCGATTTAACTAATCCAGAGCATATTGAGAAATATCTCGATAAAAATAGGTAATTAATTAAACTTAATATATAATAATACCTCTTTATTATATCTATTTTAATTTTATTAAGTATATTTGAAATATGTTAAAGATATATCATAGAAACTTGGGTTCCATCGACTGATCCATTGCCTTCCAATTTGCTTAAAAAGGGTTATAAACTTATAATATCCACAAAAAATGCTTGGTATCTTGATCATGGATTTTGGGGAACAACAAAATATTACACATGGAGAACAGCATATGATAATAAACTAATTCAACATAATAACGTATTAGGAGGAGAGGTAAATTTATTAAAATATAAATACTGAAGCAAAATAGAGTAAAATATGTCGCATATACACTAATATACAGTTTAGTATATAACTGCACTACCGTTGGTTTGTTAACAAAATTTAGTACTTTACATAGAGATTAATGTGGTTGCATTTTAGTGTAGTACCTACTGAATTTGCCTTCATAATCATCGATCGAGATGTTTATATTATACAGTAGTGATCAAAGTTTTCTTTGTTTGACATTAGGCGCCTTCTATGGTAAAGTGGTTGGATCAGTAACTGTTACCATTGCGTTTTTGAAAGTTGTGATTTAAATGGTCTATTAACTGTTATGATTATTGAGGTTAAGTATTATTAGGTCATAAATATACGTTGCGAAGTTACCTAAAATAACTCTAAAATAAAATATTATAATTATTAAATAATTACTACGCCATTACTTGATTTTGAAATAAATGTTTCAAAACTTCACCTCGGGTGGGGATCAAACCCACTATCTTTAGATTTCATGTACACTGCTCTAGCAATTCCGAAATCCCAAAATCTACTACTAGTGTAACTACGAGTAATCATAGTATGTCGCAAAAACTCGTTTATTGGCTTGGGTTTTGTTTTCCCCATTTCAGCATCTCAAAATCTATTTTGGTGTTTGGTATTTTTCTATATACACCATTTTTTCTACCACATGAAAAAGAAATTAATTAAAAGTGACACTCATTTTTTCAAACATTTGCGAAGGAAACAATTATAAGCAGTTAAATTAAGTATTTCCGGAGCCAATTGAACTCGCTTCTTCATAAAATAATTGGTTTGCCAAAGATACCCCTTAACAGACACATTGAATTCCTTGTAATATGCACTGTGGCTCTATGTAATAGAGGGCTAGAGACCGATTTGGTCAAATCATTTCCATGGATTTGATTTTTTACAGTTGATACACTACTTGAAGATACAAAGGTAAGTTTGTCACCCCATATCGGTCAGACTTGTGGGTAATATTCGTTTGAAGTTAAATGTAAGAAGAACGTATCTAAGAGCTAGATGGTCGAGTTTTGTCTTATTAAATTATAATGCCAGACGTTTTTATGCACAGAAACCCGATGCCACACTTCCATAATGTAAATAATGCAATATTTGATTAAATATTAAGACTTTTTTGTTGAAATATAAAATACAGAAATGTATATCATCTACTTTGTAGCAAATTTCAATCCTAGAAAAAAAATCTTTTGATATTTACTGAAATGATGTATATTTTTCGAGCTAGTTAAAATAGAGTACGCATAAATATGAAGCGCTTCCACGCTGAGAGCAAGTTGCAGTCTGGCAATGGGTCCGTGAGCATAAAAACGTCTGGCATTTTCTATCACAGTAAGTCACTATGAATTAAATAAGACAAAAATCGACCATCTGGCTCTTAGGTAAATAATTCTTTTTACATTTATCTTTCAACTCCCACCACACAAAAGTTTGACTGGTATGGCGTTCCAGACTCACCTTGTATTCACTGGAAATTTTTTTAATAATTTCCATCTGGAAATCTCAGACGATATCTTGTTGGAACCACAGTGTAGGATAATTTGTACAGCTGTCCGTACAAAAAAAGGTTTTTATTTAAAAAAAAAATTAAGTCAATGATCCAGCAATCACCAGATTTAACTGCGCCTGATTGTTTAAATAATTACATTGTTTATTATATATTTTTAATTTGTAAAGTACTATTATATATAGCTTTGAGGCAGGGATATTACTAACTGTGGCATTGAATACAACGCCATAACGCTTAAAATTTTAAGAAAGGTAACTTTTGGAAAAATCACGTATGCGCAAAGCAAAAAATGACATTCATTTTGCTTCACCATATTTAATTAATATTTTCAGGTGTGTATGTGGGGAGAATACGTAGATGATAATGGAATAAATAGCAAAATATGGCCACGAGCAGCAGCAGCAGCAGAAAGATTGTGGTCAAATCCAACATCAAATACACAAACAGCCGAACCAAGAATGTATAGGCACCGCGAAAGATTAGTGAGTCGTGGAATTGATGCAGCAGCACTTGTGCCGTATTGGTGTTATCAAAATGAAGGACAATGTCTTTAATACATAATGTATTTAATAAATATAATTAATTTTAAATAAAATTATTTTTTAAGTTAATTACATTTATTTTACACTTTTACACTCAATCTATGTTTGTGTAGAATTGCTGAGAAATAAATGCAAATTATTTTATTCCGGAAATATATTTATCAAATTTCACTAATTGATATACGCAATACATCAATTGCAAACTTAACATCGTCTTTTGTAATACACATTGGTGGTTTGATTCTTAAAACCTAAAAAAATTATAATTGTATTTTTATATCAACTATGATACGATCTTACATTTCCATTAATCCCTCCTTTGCCAATTAAAAGTCCCAATTCTCTGCATTTATCAAACATTTTTAAAAACTTATCAGCTGATAATGGATTAGTTGTGCCATCTCCACAAACTAGTTCCATTCCAATCATAAGGCCTTTTCCGCGAACATCACCAACCACAAGAAAATCATCGCGAAGCTTTTTCAATTCTTGTAGTAAATATGTCCCAACATTTTTACAATTTTCTTGCAATTTTTCTTCATCGATTATCTAAAAAAATATGTTTAAGCAAAAATTATTTTTTTATAATCTGATTTTGTACATCTAAAACAGTCATCCCTACTGTAGAAGCAATTGGATTTCCACCATAGGTATTAAAATGCATTGCAGAATTAAGTGCTTCAGCAATAACGGGTGTAGTGACTACGGCAGCTAATGGATAACCATTACCAATACCCTTGGCCATTGTCACAATATCCGGAATAATGCCATGTCCTTCAAATCCCCAGTAATCGTCACCGGTTCTCCCAAATCCAGTTTGTACTTCATCCGCAACAAACAATCCACCATTGTTTTTTATATGCTTATACACTTCCAATAAATACCCTTTTGGATATTGTACTGTGCCTCCAACGCCTTGTATAGATTCTGCAAAAAATGCCGCTACACCATTTTTTGGCAACGTATATTTAAACAATTCCTTAAACTGTTCTATGTATCTGTCTTTAGCAATACAAACATCATTACAATCACATTTCCTTGTTGTTTGAATAGCACTGTCTCGACATTTGGATCCACCCCAAATACCTTGATAAACATCTGGATTCATTACCTGAAAACTATAGTTTGTTATTCTTGATTATTAAAATATTTAACATTATTATACGTGATGGATGCCAGCTAAAGATGGCACTGCATATTTATATCCACCATTTGAAGTTAATGCCATAGTTTGACAAGTCATGCCATGGTAAGAATTTCTAAATGATAAGATTTCATTATTTTTTGTATAAAGTTTAGCCAGCAGAACAGCTAGATCATTTGCTTCCGAACCGCTATTTACAAAATATACAACCTAAAAGAAATATGCAGTTATTTACTCATTTTTTTATAGATTCGAGAAATACTTTTAAGTTTTCGGGAAATTTATCCGTTAGTTTTACAGCATATTCGTGAATTTTCGGATGCATATAAAGATTTGATACATGGCCTAAAGTTTCCATTTGTTCATTTACTGCTTGATTAATTTTACTGAAAAAAAAAATTATTGAATTAATTTAACTATAAATTTTAGAAAAGATATTACTATAAAATAAAATAATTTATAATAATAAAATTCTTTTTCTCCTCCTGAGGTGGTTCATCAAGCGCTTTTGCACTACGGTCCTGATGCTAATATTATGCACCTCTGACACCTTTAGCAGTTCTGTCTCTTCTATGAAGTAAGGAGTTTTTGCCAAGGGATTGTTTTCAGTTCTTTTTGGGTTAGCATATATTTGTCAAAGTGAACTGTGCGTTGCATGTTGAATGCTTCGCATTCACACAGCAGATGCTGCGGAGTTTCTTTGTCCTCCAAACATCCGTGGCATAGTGGATTTTCTTGTATACCCAATCTATGCATGTGCTTGTTAGGACCACAGAGTCCGGTAATCAGTCCTGTGAGCTTTTGCAGTCTGGTTCGACTCATTTGCAATACTTCGTTTTGAGTATTTTGTGTTGGTTTTGTTAGAAATGATCTTGTATGG
>JARJEC010002225.1:0-11330 GCA_030264575.1 Tachinus sp. AB-2021 | reverse complement strand
TATGAGCCAGAGTTAGTTCTGGTACATTTCAAACAATAATCCATTTTAAGAAATATTCTGCAAAACGCAATAAAATCGTTGAAGTCAATCTTTTTTGCAAATTTTTACAATTCACATAAGTTATAATTAATAAAGTGTCTTTTTTCAAATAATTTGCTTTAATACCTTTTCCAAGCACTAAACCCTGGCTTAATAAAAAAATGTAGTGAAAAATATGAATCAATGCTATTCTTGAAACTAAAAAAAAACATAGTAAAAACAACAAATACATATACGCAATCTCATCCTTGACATATTTGTGTGGAATAATGAAATAGTCAAACACAGAACATGAAGAACTGAACAAAAAAACTAGAATTGCATTACAAGCATGCAATATGCATCACCCAATAATATCCAAACAAAGAGTCAAATTACATAAACATAGAGGTTGCAGCGTTATAACTAACATTAAACAGCTACACGAAGAGAAAATATATAAACTACGTAAATACTTCAAAGCTAAACTTGACAACAAATTGCAGGCTTCACTAAAGCAAGTAGACAACAACTATACTTTTTATCGGCTGCAAGTAGAATTAACGACAAACAAATAAATAGGCTACAGTTAATAAAAAAATTCTTAAATTTTCAAAATCCCATTTTAATGGGTGAGTATTTTTATTTTAAGACAACCCATATTTATTTGCAGACTCTGATTCTACGGGTAAAAATACGCAACTTTTGTATTTAGAACTTTTCTCGTTGCGTGATAGTTGACACTGTAACCTTACCGTTATCAATTTTGTTTTTTGAAGTTACAGCGCTATATATCAGGCAAAAAGAAAAGTGTTACAAAATGAAAAATGTTATTTTCTTTCAGAATATTTTTATAAATATCGGTTGAAGGTGTTAAAGGTAAGCAAAAAATAGTCACTAATAAATAATTATACATACAAATATTTTAATATGGTTCGATATTTGTAATTATATTATTTATTTATTATAATATTAGTTAGTCATGCTTCGTTTTAAGTTGAAGAATACAGTAATTGCAATTCAGTTTTTAGTAGAAATTGTAATGGTTTTGACATACCATGAAACGTGACTTTTTTTTCAATTAATTAATTACACAACCGAGCCGACATTTCCCATTCAATGAAAAACATCTGAACTATTATCTAATAACAGGTTGAAAACGATGAAAACATCTCTTCTGTTCTTCTGTAAAACAGTTCATTCATACTATTTTTATTTCAGCCGGTAGATACACAAGAGAAAGCAAAAATGTTATTAAACATCAATCAAGTTCGTTTTCTGTAGTTGTATTATACGATCGTATCGTTAATTAGATATCACTCGAAGATAATTAGGCATTAATACCGGAGAGACATTAAACTCACATAAATGCACAGAGAGTTTCTAATTTCACAGTTCCAGCGGAAGAAAAGTGCAACAAAAAAGTAACATAATAATATGGCGCATGTGAAGATGATTTAAAGGTGAGAGGAAAATGTCGTCTGGGGAGAAAATCGTTATTGATGGTTTTTGAGCATAATTATTATTACTTTAATTGGTATTGTATAGAATGTCACTACTTTCGGAAACATTTACCCACAGTATTTTGCTTACACTTGAAAAGTTATAATGATTAAGCCATTAATGTATCAAAGTAATTTAAAAAATAAAATAAACATTAATAGGATTTTTTTTAGAAAACTTAATCATTATTTTTTATTATCCATCATTAGTGGCAAAATTTTGATTAATAAATCATTTCAAACGTATAATTTTAACTTAAGTAGTTAATACCTATTATTACACAAATATATAATAAATTTTATCTATGAATTACTTATTTGTTACTCACGTGCATATACAGTCTGTACCAGGATAGATGTAACAAGAAGTATAATGAACATGAAATTTTCGCATTTTGCAATCGCATTTGAAATATCAAGTACTGTTTGCTATAAACTAAAGAATGAAAAAATGAGTTGATTTGGTCTTATACAGGGTGTGTTATAAGCAATGTTGTACAAATGATCAAGAATTTAATAAAGTGCTTTTATTGTTCCATATAAAAAAATAAAACTATTTCCCTCACAAAATTTCGGCAATCACATTAATAAATATTATCAAAATCACCTAGCAACAAACGAATATTAGCGAGTATTTGATGCATCATGAAAATACCCTTGTATTTGCACATGTGCATTGAGTGAATATGTTTTTGACATTTTAAAATGAGTTCTTATCGGTATAGTCTGATTGACAGATATTGAGTCAAATAGATGAAGAAATTGATACATCATCGCGTCTTTTCAATTTATTATCTATTTTACGTTTAAAATGTTTGTCGTAATTCTTCCAAAAGCAAATAGTTTGCGTTATTTATCATTTCTGAAATATTCTTCGGGAAATAGTCCTCAATATATCCCTCTTGCATGCCATCTTTAAACATTTTTACTCGTTCACTTTGTGCATGCATATTTGGCATGCACTCGTGATCTAACCACTGATTATTTTACTTTAATTTGAAGACATCTTTATACAAATGAATTGATGAATGACAATTAATATAATTATCGTTTGTGTTTTTGCTAGTGACGTTCATGATGACATTACTAAAAATTAAATCCGGCATTGTCAGTAAAATATAAATTTAATATTAATGTTTATAATATAAACAGATAAAAGATTGTAGTACTTAAGATTTTTTCATAAAATAATCTTGACAAATACAATTCGTTTTTTTAATGATTATTGAAATTTTTTTTCTATATGCTTATTATTATTGCTTCCTAAAACAACATAATTTATCTCTCATTTTCCTCTCAAAATCAAACAAATTTAAAATTTGATAATCAATACACTCGTTGTATTACTAATAATTTTATTTTTATTGTATTTAAATCTGGAATAGCATGTGGTTTGTCAACGTATACTTTTAACGTTAGGTATCCCCATAAAAATAGCAGCGTGTAATTTCGAGCGAGTAGAATAGCCATGAAACGTTACCATATCTAAAAATTGGGCGTTCATAAATATCTCATAGACCAAATTTACTAAAACTGTTGCGGTATCAGCAGTAACATTATTCTGTTGAAACCAGAGTATGCCATTCTTTTTTTTTTCGAGTAGGGAATTCACAAAGCATTGAGACTTACCGCTTTGAATTCAGTCACCGCCAGCCCTCTCTCATCTTCAAAAAAATAAAGTCCATTTATTCCAACTTTTTATAAAATAATAATAATAGTAATAATAAACATCATTTATTTTCAGTGCTTGTACAGTAAGTATTACATGAAAATGCGACAGAAAAGGTATTTTAACCGTAGTTAAAGTTTGTTATAAAGAAATCTTGGATAACGTTCTAAATTAAAGAGTATTGAGTACAACATCTGTTTCTTTCTTGATTAAGATGCAACTTCCTTGAACTTTTTAGGAAAATGGTTGTGAAGTTTTATGCAGTTATATAAAAGACCTTTAATATATTCAGCCAATGACGCGGAATGCCATGTCTAGTATTGTACGTATTAGTTAATTGATGTGTTGTGAATAACAATTTATGTTTACAGATAAACTAGACACATACGTAAATCTAAATGTTGGATAGTTTTTCACTGTCAAAAAAATGTTGATGCGATTCCCTAGGGTTTGTTGGTTGCCCAATATCCGCAATTCTGTTAGTTTGCATAGCCATCCAAGTAAAAATGTGCTTAATTCGATGTAATGATCGAGCACATTTGTGCTGAGAAATGTGCAACATACGCTCACTAAATTGCAGACGTTCAATGTTGCACACTTAGAAGGAGCTTCTGTGCACCCATTATCTTGTAAAAATGCTATTTTAAATGGTTTAAAGGCTCCAAATGTCAATTCCAAATGGACACATGTAGAGGTATTCTCTAAGACAACATTAATGTGTAAACAAAAATGTTCCTATGTATCGAGCAGCTATTCGGGAGAATTACACGTGAAAGGTTGAAATGTACCCAAATGAGCGGGCCGTATGACCGTACTCATTATTATAAAAAAACGCCTCTACAGCAAACAAACGATGTTGAGTTTTATAGAATAAGCTACAGAATGTCCTTTTTCTACCCATTGCAAACCATAGCTTTTACAAATGTAGTTATTTTGTCTCAGCTACTTTGTGCTAAGTAGTGGTACCAGAGGATCCATTTGATAAGGTTTTATTTATATTTGTCCAGTTCAGCATCTTTAGTCTATAAAAGCCAAATAGCTTACTTGTTAGTTGTGCGTTTGTTATTTTGATAAATAGTTTGTAGAATACCATTAATATATTTATTGGATTGTAGTTTAATATTTACTCAATTTTTAAATTAGAGAATCATTAGAACCTTTGAAACGGATGTACCACGTACATGTAACACTGAGAGAAGAAGACACCATCTTTTCCTCTCAATGTATACATAATCAATATTACATAGTTTAGTAATAGTATTAATTATAGAGGCAGCAAAGAAAAGATAGCTTACAAAAGAAACAATCAACACAATATGGAGTTATCTACAAGGTAGAAATTTAGTGATCAACTAAAAAAAGTTGACACTGACCAGAGATGTATCGCAATATTCAGTAGGACTAGGACCAAAACTATGGAAACTAGTCTAATGACCTATTAAAGATTAGGTGTCTAATAGAAGATATGAGAATAGCGGTATTTGCAGACTGCGCTGTGACTATTGTAAATAGGTATACTCACATAGAAGTACTAAAAGAAAGGTTTGAGTTGGCAATTGATATAATCAAGAAAAAATTGGAAAGAAAATCAAATACATTGGAGTGACTCTCAAAGCAAAGGATCAAACAGGTCGAGGTAGCAATAAACAGTATAATAAAATAGGAAGAAAACTGAGTAGACTCAAACCATACCAAAAGAGAGGAGGAGCAAGGAAGTTTATGCGAAAAGTAAATTAATTAAGCAAATTTTGTATAACCTAGATAGTAATATTCAAACAGACATAATTAATTGAGGTAAGTATGTAATGATCCACTCTTATGAAATAAAACAATTTACTATGTTTTTATCACAAATTTATTCTCTCGAATACATTACTAGTTTCAGCTCCACTAGAGCCTTCTACGGATGTTACAAGTTATATCTATATATTTATTTCATTCAAACAGATATTTTATTCACATCTAAGGTCTTATCGCTCATTTCAATTTGGCAACAAGCAAACAAATATTTTTTATAATAATGTATATGTTTTATAACAAATTAAGTATTAGACCACTAGATACTCTTCATTTAATTTATAATTTAACACATCACACATATTGCCAATATACGTGATGTATTACGAAATTATTTATGTAAATAGTATAAAAAATAATCCAAATATCAAATATTTCTGATGCCCAAAAACCAATTTTACTAAATACAATTATTTCTTATTTTGTGAATCATTTGAACCTATAATTTAAGTCAGAGATCTAAAAGGCATATTTGATGCAAAATTTACATTTAAAGATCACAATAGCACTGGTAAAAGAATCCTACAGAATCATGGGATTTAATTGAGGACTTGTAAATATTACAACTGACTTTTTCTAAGCCTTACTAAGCTCAAATTAGATTACTGTTGTGTTACCAAATTATTATAAATACATAAAAAAGATTTAGAAAGTATTTAGTGTATTTTGTGTTTTGCAAAATATAGATCCTACCCTATTAAAGTATATAATTGAATGTTTGAGTTTAATCCAAAAGATTGACATCAGTGAGTTTAAAAAAACACTATATTCTGAACTTGTAACGTTTTTCAGTCTAACGTTCTAGTTAAACGGTGCTCAAAACCCGATTATATTTCAGTGTTGTAAGTACAGTTTATAAACGAAATTAAATGTAAGCACTTTGGCTGTTTTTGAACTCTAATTAATTTTTTTAAGAGTGTGGATTTTAAGCAATTTAAACACTCACACACTTAAACACTGCATTAACTTAAATATTTAAAATTTTAATTATTCACATATACAAAATTGTTCATTCTACCTATGACTATAGTGTTATATTGAACAGTCTCCACGTACCTCATTTTTTTTAAGAAATTTATTTTATATATATATATAACACTTCCAGGGTTGGCTCCTCACTGAGTAACCCATAAATATCCGCTCGGTTTTATTACAAAAAAAAACTTAAAACCCCAATTATGATATTTTAATTATATTTTAATTAACTTATATATTTATTACTATTTTATTGATTTTGTCTGCTTTCAAGACGACTCTGAGTGACTCATACAGTTATTCTACTTAATCTATCAACATTTCAAAGATTCTTTCTTATTCTAAAAGGAATAAATATCTATTATAACTCAATTTAATTCTT
This sequence comes from Tachinus sp. AB-2021, assembly GCA_030264575.1. Taxonomy (NCBI): domain Eukaryota; kingdom Metazoa; phylum Arthropoda; class Insecta; order Coleoptera; family Staphylinidae; genus Tachinus; species Tachinus sp. AB-2021. The sequence continues at coordinate 4,987 of JARJEC010002225.1, read as the reverse complement.
TATATCAATTAATTATATAATAATAATAAGAAAAAGAATAATTTATTCTTTTTAAAGATTCAAAATTGAAAATAAAACATATTTGTGTTTTATTTAAAAAAAACAGGTTTGTGCCAATCCTGCTCCCAGAATACTAACTATTCTACTTCCCGTTGCTTACAATGTATCAAAATTATCAGTAAATCTATGCGATGCAGATATTTTCTCCGATATTATCCGATTTTTTATTAAAATGCAAAGAATGTTTCATGTGCCTGTTTAGATATTAGCATATTGTTTATAACCTATTTAATACATTTTAGTTTAAATTTACTTTTTATTTATATTGTAATTTCTTTACAATCTTGGATGTTTCTCTGTAATTTAACCCTAGTGATCTATTAGGAAATAAAGAATTATTATTATTAATACTAATAATTTAGCGTTAAAAAACGCTTTTTAGTAATTGTGATCAATATTTTGCAAAATATAATAAAAAACGTTAATAAAAGATATATTTAAAAAGTTGAATAACGTTTTTTAAAGAAAATCAAGCAAAAAAGTATCTAAAGTAGAGTGTGAAAGTATGTTAGCCTAATTTATAGCAAATTTTGTTATCATCAGCAATTTTTACTTAATTTACGCAAGGTGTTAAATATTTCTAATACTTTTTCTATAATTTATGTGTTATCTTCTTCTTCTTTCAGTGCCATACTCGTTACGAGCGTAGGCTCCCCTCTCGCATGTTTGTGGTGTGTAATAATATTAGTTCTGCACAAACATGCGGGACCTACAGTTTAACGTGGAATCCGAACCACACCACTAGAGGGGATTACTAGGCAGATACTTTGATGGTTTGCCATTGCCTTGCAAAGGAGAGGACCGCATCGAAATATATTCGACAATTTAGATATTGCTGCTGCTGGGAATCGAACCCAGACTGGCTGCGCAACAGTCCTCGTACTAGACCATTGCGCCATGGTCGCCCTCTGCGCCACAGTCGCTCTCTTCTGCACTCCAAGAATAAAGCATTCTTGTCTATTGAGGCTTAGTAAATTGTTCCATCTTTGCCTGATGATACTTTTCTACCTCGTGTCTGATATGCTAGTACCTATTTTGGTATACGTTCGTGTTGTTCTATTTATTGTACGTATTGCTATCAGTTTATCTTGTTTTCATCTATTGTTTCTAAAATTTAAATTTATTTTGAGTATTTACTGCAGCCCTTAACTTTACGTAAGAGTCGTATCTCTACAGATTGTATTTTTGATTTATTTCTTTGAGATGGTACCTACATTTTGCTACCATATAGTAACATTGGTTTTTCTTCCATAACTTTACTATAACTAGAGAATTAAAGTTGGTTTATATCTTTAGATTTTTTCATAATGTAGTCCGTGTTTAAGTTAAACAGAGTTGGTGATATGCTGCAAACTTGCTTTAATTGTTGGTTAGCTTTTGTCAGTTTTGATTGATTTGCTTCTTATTTAATTGTGATAATAGTGACGTTGTTTCTATTTAAATATGTAGGATATTCTTTTTTTTCATTTTTTCATTAATTAAGGTGACCGTTAGTATGTGATGATCTATTATTATAAATAAAATAAAACCTTTTTTTTTCAAATTTTAAAGTATAAATTGTTATAAAAATATTAAGTAAATTGAAATAATAAAGTCAAAGTGAGCGCTCATGTGCCATTTTTATTAACAATAAAAGATACTACACTAACTGTCTAGAACAACCGATATAATTCACAGACGACCACTATCAATGCGCTAATCTCTCCATAGAATGAAAAAAGAATAAATAAAAAGTTTAATATCAATTATTCAATTTAAAAAGTTTAATATCAATTATTCAATTTTGCGTCAATATAAGCGTCAACAATCAAATGCATACTGTTGTTTCACACTTTATAAGAGGTGTCAATGCACTTTAGTTATTTCCACATCGCATTGAAATAAGAAACGAACAGATTGATTTACGTATTTAGTGCCACCGCGAGTAATAATGAAGTCAAAGTGAGCGATTGTGTGCCCTTCTTGTAAAAGACTAAGATTACTAGACTAACTGTCACTAAGTAAATTGTTTTATATGATACATATTCTTTTTTATAGAAGTTAGTTGGGATTTTTTGTAATCTTTGTTTTGCTTTCCATAAAATTGTTCTATTGATCCTATTAAATAAATTCACAAAATCAACAACTGCCATGTTTTTAAGTTGAATTTCCTTTTTCTTCATGTGTTTTATTATAAACACGCTGTCGTTCTAAAACCCACTCTAATATAGATTAAATAACGCAAATAACATACGATTTTTATTGACTATTGTCGCCACAAATTGTTACATATTAAATATTTTAATTTATACTTTTTACTTTATATACTTTAAATAATTTAAGCGTAAAAAAATTTGGTAATTTTAATATTCTGATTATTAAATAGACTATAGTTAAAATGCCTTTTTGAAAATTGGACAAAAGATAAAAATGTAAGCGAGCTACGCCACTGGGAAATAGTTCAAGTTTCAAGCTGTGCTGCCATCTAATGCATACATTATGAACGCACAGGCTATTATTCAAACCGGCAAACAATCGAAAATAAAGTTATTGACAAACATAAATTGGTCAAAAGAAGTGAAGAACTGCACAAAAAACTATTTAAACCAATAATTATAATAAATATGTTTTTTGTAATTATTATCAGTTCACAATTTAACGAATGGAATAAAAAACTGCGCATCTTATTTTTCTGACCGAATACATTTAAAAAATTAAACAAGGTGAATAAAATTGCAAATGTAATAAAAAGCGAGCAATTATTTAAAATAACAATAAACAATGTTACATGCTATGGAGCTAAAATGTAAATTAAAAATAAATATTTTTCCATGAAGTAAATATTAACAGGCAACCAAATAAACGTTAATACTTCTACAGTGATCTACTTTCGAATAACGTTTCTTCATTTGCTCATATTTATACAAACCATTCATTCATAGCTGAAGGCAATCGGAGGCAACTTGTATAGTGCCATCTCACTTCGTTGATTACACAGAAATATTATCGGGCCGCGCATTAAAAGTAATAAGCAAAGTGAAATACGTCAGTCGAGAGTGCTAGTTTTGTGCGTGTGAATGTGTGATGATCGCGCCACTTCTCACCTCCACAAAATTTTCTCCAACAAATTCACCTTCAGGCAATGAAATAGAAAACTAAAAACGCACAAAGAAATTAATCAAATCAATTAAAATGGCACCAAATTTAAGCAAATACGTTACCAGAAACAATGCCTTAGCTGCTGCAGGAGCTGCTACCGCGCTCTTAATATACCAAATCAAAAAGCAGCAATCACAGAAATCCAGGTTAGAAAGGTAAATTTCACTTTTTAATATTTTCAAAAATAATAAACTTTGAATTAAACATTTTATACCAATTAATCAAAGTCCAAAAGTGCAAAGAGTAATCTCCTTTCATTTTTATAGGAGAAAAAAGAACAACAAACAAGATGAGGAGGTGAAATATATGATAGCCGAAAAAAAGGAAAACACAGCAAAAGCTCATGTCGATAAACAGTTTTTCAAGCAAGTCAAAGCTTTGCTTAAGATAATCGTGCCGGGATGGACGTCTGCAGAAGCAGGACTATTTGTTCTAGTTGCTGGAAGTTTAGTTGCTCGGTCGTTATGTGACCTATGGCTCATTAATAATGGAACAAGAATTGAAAGGTAATAGTCATTGTGTAATTAACATTATTTTTTTTATTAATAAAACAATCAAGTTCATTATTATCAGTTAAAAGATTCTTATGAATATACTTAATTTAATAAATTATTTTTTTTATTGTAATTAACGTTATTTATTCATTCAGAAATTTTATTTATCGATTTTTAAAATAATTTAAGTAATTTGAATTACATAAAACAGCTGACTGTTGTGCAGCTGCTTCTATAAACAGCTGATTGTAGCAACTTGAAAATTATGTTGTCTTACATTATGCAACATATTAATTAACACCAACACAAAACATTTATTCTGGTCAGTGTTATTAATCTTTTATATAACTAAAACAATTTGCTGTAAATTTCAGCAAAAATATGCCATATTATTTTTACGAGCTCATTTATTTTTTGCAATTTTAATAGCTAATTATTATTTTCTAAATACTATATGGCATTGTAATTAATTGTTTTTTAGATAAGATAAAATATTTTATGATTATAATTATTAGATATGTTACATTTTATACAATAGATATTTTTATAAAAAAGCTATTGTTTATAAAATAAAAATTAATTTTTAACTATAAATATATTTATTTAGTTAAAAATAGCTTTATTGGTATCTTACCAATTACAACTAATGAATTGGGATTAAAATTATATTTTTATTTTATAAAATTATTTTTTATTTTATACATTATTACTGAATATTCGGGTAGTAAATGCCGAATCGATAAATATTTGTATAATTTTAACTATAATTTGCCACAGAAACTTTTAAATTGATCGTTATGCGTAAATTAAGTTTCATAACGTTTTAATTGCGTTTATGGTAATTGAAAACCGCTACTTATACACTACTATACAATTATATTTATTAATTGCTTTAAGGATGCAGTTAATATATCAATTTATTTACAAAATTATAAAAAAAACTTTGATTAAAACCACAACCACATTTTTTGCTAAAGTTTTATAAGCTCTCACATTATAAATTAATTATTCAAAAGTGAGTGTGCTTAGACCAGACACCATCGGATTTGTCAAAATAACTTCAAATATACGTAAATATCACAAATATATCAGACAGCGTTGCTTGCCAAAACTGGATAATATCTAACAACATTTAATTTAATTAATTATTTTAATATTGTGTATATTTATTTATTAATTTATTTATTTCAACTTAACCAGTTTTGTTATGCGTACATATCAATTGTAAAAATTGTTTCATACTAAACATCAAAATAATTTTTCTCTCAGTATTGAATCTAGATTGAATATTGTTG
>JARJEC010002215.1:0-11387 GCA_030264575.1 Tachinus sp. AB-2021 | reverse complement strand
CTGATTTGAGATTTTGGTTGTTGGTTATATTGGCTCCGAGGTATTTGAAGCTCATTACCTGTTCTATATTTCAATTGTATATGGCTAGTTTGTAACGTCTGGGCTCTCTAAAGATTGTAAGTGATTGTGTCTTTTCAATTAAGATAATCATATTCTAGTGCGCTTCCGTTTTCTCAAATCTACACAAGAGTCGTTGAAGGTTGCATTCATCTTTGGATATTATAACCGGGTCATCAGCATTGCAAGCTTGATTCCCATATTGTTTAATCTGCATCATCAACTGAGAGTTTTTACGTCCTTAATGATTTCATCTATGATGACATTAAACAAAATGCAGCTGAAACTGTCCCCATGTCTTATGCTTTTTTCTTTTAGTATTTTTATTACGTCACGGAGTCTTACTCTGTCGAAAGCTTGTTTGGGGTCTATGAAGCACATTATTGCTGTTTTGTTGGATTCGATCTTTTTTCTCCGTAATTTTAAGATGAATATAGAATCCATTGTCGATATGTTTTGTCTGAAACCCTGCTATTCTTCACACATTCGTGTTTGTGCCACGTCTTCTGCGATTATTTTTGTCTGGAGTTTTAAAACTGCGCTCAGAGAGTTATTCCGCGATAGTATATATAGTAGTAGTAACAGAATTTTCGTTAGTAGTGATTAGTGGTAATAGCTTCTTTTATTTCATAAATGCTAATTTATATTGATATGAAACGTCATATAAATATAAACTACAAAATACGCACCCATTAAAATTACATAATTATAAAAATAAAAATAAAAATAATAAAACAGTTGTATAAATCAAGCTTAAGACATCTATGTTCAGAGATTTTTGCAATATTTCAAAGTAAGTATTGTTTAATTTTTGACGGGCATAATCAATCTGATAATTCCACGTTAATTTGTCATTAATTAAAAACCCCTAAAAAGATGTGCTCTTGTAGAATACGCATTCATTGTGTTCAAAAACCATTTTGCAATTGTCGGATGGAATGTTGCTACGATGATGAAAGTCATAATGATTGTTTTGTTTGAATTAATCATTAATGTGCTATTTCTACTTCACAACGCCAAATTTGTACAAAACTTGGTGAATATTAATTAATTAAAAAATAAGCATACCAATATTACAGTGTAGTGTTGTCGCAAATATAATTAAAAGTACATCCCAAATGGGTTTTGGCAAATCGCTAAAATGATAATTTCCATTAAATAGAACCTTCAGATACCTTTCTATTTAATATGTATTCTTGCAATATATTTTTTTATTTTTTGCAACCGTTTGAAGTTTGACAGATCAATAATGGAGCTACAACAAATTTTCTCATTATTCTCATTGCAAATAAATTTTAATAAATCAATTCCGTTTCCACTGAATATTAAATTTGTTTCAAATTCTATATTGACTAGATATAATATTATAATTTTTCAAAAAAAATATCTTGTTTTATACTATTCACTCCAGTAATTATGAAAATAAACGTATTGTGTATAAAATCCTATAATTTTTAATATTCAATGAAAAAATTTTGTTAAATGTTTTTTTTTTCATTTAATTTTTTTACTGCTTCAAATAATTCATATGAGTCTGTGAGTTCTAAAATCAACATTTGAATTTAATAGATTAGCAGCAATACTAGAAAAATACCGAACAAATTGATTAGTCACAATTTGTTGAATAGATATAGTTACTTCGTTAATCTTGAACCAATATTAATGTTTCTTGGTTTAACACGTTTAAGCCTTTTATTTACTAGTTCCCACGTGGTTTCAGAATATTATTTACGCTATTATATATTTTATTAGCCATAACTTTTTTTTACATTTTAAGTAATAAAACACATTTCGATTTTAATAGTTTGGTAAAGAATATGTTAAAGTTGTTTGCGTTTGTTAAAAACTTGAACAATTCTGCACAACAATAACAATGTCTTATTTTTTTTATTTAAAGGTTTAGTAATATTAACTTGTATAACAAAATTTGGCTTTTTTTGGTCAGATTACGTATCGGAAAATTACGACTATATCCTTCTTCAGTACTATCAGGAACAACAACAAAAATTTGAGATAAAATTTAAAACCACAATTAACATTATTACTTAGAACATTTATCAAAAAATATTAAACTTAAAATAAATAAGTAAATAATTTAAAAAAAGATTCTTTTTAGCGAAATAAGGGAATAGTCGTAATTTCCCGAAACGTCCGCTATGTTTTACATATAGTTCATTACGTAGATAAACGTTAATTAATTCTATTTTTAACAATTACCATAAATATTATTATGTCAAATTTCGATCAAAGAAAATGCTGCAATATCTAATCGGAGAATAGTTACTCGAAGAAGCGTCGATTTTTTTTAATTAGCATTATTGTAGAAACGTGTTGGTTGTTGTACTTAAAAATATGATATTGTTAAATATAATGGAGTGTGTATTAACAAATAAATATGATGCCTGCTACTATCACAATATTTACTGTTGTGATTATATACTGAATACGTGTTCAATTTGCCATGGCCCCCCGATTTATTTTTCGTGATCGACATGCAAATAACAGTAATTCGTAAATACCGCAACAATTACTAGGCACCCAATTCTAGCTTCATGGTATGCTTCTATTTGTCATACAAATTTATACTAATTAACTAAAAAGACAAATGAATCAATTTTTAATTATTTTTGAAAACCCAATATAATAAGGAATATTGTTTAATGTCCCACATAATAATACAAACGCAACTACATTATAAATATTATATTAGATAAAAAAAGCAGATTTTATTAAACTTAGGAACACAAAAACAAATATTTTGATTCTTGAAAAGGCTAATGTCATTAAGATCAATTATTTTTGACATTGTACTGATAGTTGACATGCAATTCTAATATTTAAATAATTTAGTTCCACCTACTAATGATACAGTATAACACATTAGCATTTCTTGTATTGGCAAATTTGTTTACTAATGCGCAATCATTCCTCTTGCAAATTAATTAGGTGTTAATAATATATCAAATAGCACAGATCTGTTGCAATTACATAAACTAAATATTTAGCAAGCCATTATTATGTTTTTTTTTCTAAAATAAAAACTTTCACTAATTGTTACAAAATATATTACATTAAAAATATGTTGACCGTTTTGTTTAGTTTACATCTGATTAAATTAATAAGTTTTGCATATTTGACAAATTACATTTTTTGTAATTATTTATATTTTAATATAAATTAATTTGTTGACAAAAAATAAGCACATATTAAGTATAATAAATACATTATTAAATCAAATACGTTGAATAATTATTATTTTCTTACCACATTTTTAACACTCAAAAATATGAAACAATATTGCATTCTCACTCACCTGAAACAAAACAAAAAAAACATTAATTTATTGTTTAGTATCTAAATATTATATTTATTACATATAGTATACAGTATGAGAAATCGTAATGCAATATATTTGTTATTATGAAATTTAGAAATAAACGCATGTTTGAGAAATTTTTTATTTGATCTTGAAATTTTCTTACGTATTCTGCTTATAAGCAACTTTAAATTTTCAAGCGGTAATTTATGTAATTTTTAAAATTAACAAGACTTTTTATAGCATATTAATATTGTATAGTTAAACACTATATTTTTGGTTAACAGTAGATCGTATTGCAAAAAAATTTCAAAATTCTGCTTTTTTTCTAGATATTTACACTCAATTACAAATTCAATCAAATCATAAAGATTAGCAGCAGTTGCACTAGCTATGTAAAAATATGCTCAATTTAATGTAATGATATTAATAATTGCAAACTACTGATATTCTACAACCTAACATTTAACATAAATTTCTATTTATTACTTTATTACATATTATGCTTATTTATACTTAACTACTACAAAATAACATTTAAATGAGCGTAACAAAACGAATTTTCTACCTTGACTAATGAAATGTGTAAAATTATATAACAACAAGAAAGAAAAACAAAATATCACACTTTCTATATACAATATACCTACATATGGATCTAAACATTTTCTTAATTATAAATTCTTTATGGACTATAACTAATCATATATTAATTAATGTGAAACGCAAAACCAAATGAAACAAACACAACCATAACTAAGAACTGAACTGAAATACTATCCAAACATATAGTACATCAATTTACAAACCATTTCAAAATCCGAATAATAATAGTCAAAATTGCATGTGACAAAATAAATAAATAAAATCAAAGATAACTAATGTTTGTATTAGAGGCAATACCTAAAAACACAAAGAAAATTATTCTCTCAATGAAGCTAAACCAGTAGGTCACGATAAAAACAAAACAAAAGATATAACAGATATTCTGCAAGATATTGTTGAACCACTAACTTTGGTCAATTATAAAATTAAATTAATAACAGTGCCAAAAAAAAAGAGATAAAGAGAGAATAGAGACAAATTCAAAATTATTAATAAGTATATTTAAAATTATTAATAAGCATAATAACATGGATATTAATAATTGATGAGCATATTCTACTTCTGGAAAACTTTAAACTAACTAGATTAAGTATACCTTCCACAAAAATCTAGACATACTACGTTTATTACTAAACTTTTCTAAAACTTTCGACACTTTGAACTACAAATAACTAATAAAATGTCAGAACAAAACGGTAGCAAAGATAATAACACAAAAAATGAAACAGTTTCAGGTCAAAGTTAAACTAGGAAAAGAAACTGATATAAATAGGGTAGTTCCACAGAGTAGCATCCTATGGCCGCTGTTGTATCTACTTTATATCATTACATAGGTTACTCTATTTCGTATATGTTTGGTTAGGTTAGGTTAGGCAAGCAATGTCGTTACAATAAATTAAAAAATAGGTTGTTTTCTTAATATTGCATTATATTTTTATTAACGGAATAAAAATTTAAACATTAAATTAAATTTTAATAATAATTAGAATAATTTGTATAATAAAATTCGGATTTAAAAACTACTTTGCATTTTAGTTTTATAGTCCTCATTTTAAAAAATTAGACTTTTTTTGAAATCGTTTAAAAAACTTTATGCTTTAAAACTTATAATAGATTTTGATTGAAGTCAAAGTGAGTCAGTAGTTGTGTGCTCCTTTTGAAAAAGACAAATAATACTAACTGTCTTAAACCACCAAGCAATCACTAATATATTTTTTAATTTTCATAAATTCTGTTTTTATTGTATATATTTTAAAATAATATAACTTCACAACAAACTAATTAAAAAGCAATTAATCATTTTCAACATTAGATTTGAAGAAAAATTAATAAAATATCTCTAATAATATAATATTTTTTTAATTATTCAAATAAAAATTATAATTCAATTTAAAAATATTTATATACTTAACCAAGTTCAATTAAGCCATTAACACCTAATCAAAAAAGCAAACATGCTAGATGTTAATCTAACCTTGCCTGATTAATTAAGGTTTCTCTTCTCTATATCAAGCAAACCCATTAATCTGAGCTGTAATTTTTTCCAACAACACAATTTATTGCAAAACCACAACACAAAATGAAAATTATGAAATCAATACACCGAACTTCTAATAAAAACAAAGTAATTACTTTTACTTCTATAAATCACGGATCCATCATTACAGGTAAGAAGTTGTTAATTATAAAATAAACAGCCGATGTACATATAAAATGCACCGCCATTTTACACGCTTTCATTGAAGTTGTAATTACAATAAATTTATTTATTATAAGAACTATGGAATGAATTAAGACGCAATCATGATGTTGTATTAAAAGAAAATAATAATACAGTTAAAATACAGCGTTAACTAACCTTAATTATATTATATGCTTTGTTTATGTAAGCTCCAACGTGTTAATTCCATGAATGAACGGAAAGTACACTCGATTTATTAGCAGAGATACATACACTGTTCACTGTTCAATGATTAAATGAATACTGACCTTCGTATTTGCCTAATAAATTTACTGCATTCTAGAGATATCTGACAGTTTTTTTTTTACAATTATGTTAATGGCAACATACTGTTCCTTATATTTTATCTTACGATTTAATAAATGTTAACAACGAATCCATTAGTTTTAAATGTTTGATGAAAAATGTAACTGTAGAAATTTATACAAATATTTTAATGATGCTTCTTACTTATACTTTATACTATAAGTATTTTAAACCATAAATTAGAGATAAAAATATAAAATATGCAATATATATTTGATTGTTTTCTTGTAGAAAATAATTAAACGATGACATTATATTTATATAAAGTTATTCATGTATGATGCTAATAATTGTACTTTGAAAATGACTTTTAGACAAAACTAGTCGCAATAATAAACATTACAATTGGAATATGTTAATTTTTAAACTGTTATAATTTTTTTAAATGACTTTATAGAAATGATCATATTGCACAAATTAATTATTTCTGTAACAAGCATTACTATAGTAGTTATTGAAAATTGATTTAAAAACAATGACGCACGAAGAAGGCAAGTGAATTATAGACTATTTTTAAAATAAGTCCTTTATTTATATAGCGATTTGTCTTATGCATACAGTTATATGCTGTATCAGAAGACGCGTCTCATTGGCCAAACATAGGTGTGTTTGTATATCCGTAAAATAAGACGAACTGATATAGAAGAATAAAAAATTCAATTTCGCTCTCCTGAAAAATTTTTAATTTAATACCTTCGGTCGAATGAAATATCAAAATAAACGTTATAATTTGAGCTACGATTTATTTATATGCGTTTGATAATGTTATATGCATATCAATTTTAAATCTATATCTCCACGAATCATAAGAAAGTCAAACAAATGGCACCTTCTTATTTTAGCTTATTTTGTTTATTTTCAGGTTTGATGCATATTTTAGTTTTATACGTATTTAGTGCATATTTTAAGAGTTTTTATCTGCTTTCCGGTAGATTCGTTGTATTATATTATTCATAACTTTAAATCGATTGCGTTTCACATAGATCTTGCAAATATTGTACATAAAAAATAAGCAAATTTCTTTTAAAAAATTATTTTTGGTATTGGAAAAAAATCACATCAAATGAAATTATTAATAATGATGAATCATTAATACCAAACTTTAAATTTGCACCAATAACGTCTGTAGATGTTGAAAAAAATTTATGCTTATTTTAATGCTTATTTTGCTATTTTTTTTTTGCTGTCCTATCTCTAGTTATAATCAAGTAAGCTTACTAAGTAATCAACAAAACAACTTTACAAGAGTTATTTGTATGTTTTATTGAGAAAATTCCCATTTAAAAAGTGACTCAAGATTTTAAGACTTAAAGAAGATAAACAAGCACCAACTTAAATACACAATATTACACGCCTAAAAAGAACTCTTTTACTCTCTGCATCATTGCTATATTAATCAGTCCTATCGATTGAAAAATGCTTTAAAGAACATCGGTTTAATGAAAAACCTAAAAAAGCAAGCTGTGTTATACCAGGAAACCGAGGTAGCCAGCAAATTGTTCTCTCAATCCATTGTTGTGTGTAAAACATTTTGTACTCCAATACCAAAATGTACTAGCATGCCGGTACTAAACATTTTCAATAACATCTTCTATAAGAAGTTTAAAAATTCTAAATATCTTGCAACTGTGAGACGTTCGTAAAAAATATGCCGATAACTACGTTCTCAAGCATTCCCTATCTTACATTACGGACCATCGTCTTGGTGACGATGCTCATGCGAATTATGAATTCAAAAATTAAGGTTGTGCAAATTCTTAATGCTTTCTTGGCCAAATGTTGATTCAACGTTCCAAAGAACAAAGAATATTGTCGGTGACATTTTTCAACAACTATCTATCGCGAATTTACACTTCCTGTTTTTTAAATCCTATATTTTTCGCATCAAATTAGATTGTGCTAAGGATGACGACGGTCCACATAATAAACTGCTCCACTGTTATCACAAACCACTAGTGATTTTATCATATCAACGTATTGTTGATGAGAAAATAAATTTCCATATTCATTGGTTCGATTTATATATGGACACAGTAAGAAATTGTTTATGAGCTTAAGCCTACTATTTTCCTTGACAAAAGTTACAAAACATCAAATTTTAAACTTTCAAGCAAAACAAAATTGACTTTTATTTATTCTTCCATTTCAACCTATTTTATTGTCACTCATCCGGTGGGACGCGACTGTTGATACACTCTAAAAAGTTAATTTTTTTTTGTTAAATATATCAAACGCACCAAAATGGACCTGCCTCGTTCTTGAAGCACATTCCTCAATTGTAGTAACATACAATCATCACAGAAAAATAGCTACCTTAAAAATAAATTGGACATGGGCCACCAAATGCCAGAAAAAAAGATGAATATTCTTGAATAAAATTGCAATTGTTAGCTAAAATGATGTGTTTTAAATTACCAATAGGTATTTTTTAAGTTTCATAGGGGTCAATTTGACTCTTCCTCACTAGTCACGTCAGTCGGTTGATTTTCAAAACAAGAATTTTATTTACATGTGACTTATATTTTGAATTTTAACGTTATTAAAGTCTACAAATTTAAATAATAAAAGAAAAAATATTACATATGGCCTTACAAAATTAATAAAAAACATCGATTCAGTGTAAAATAAGTTTAAAACCCATTTGTAGATTGTGCTCAAGTGTTAGCTGCACAAATTGTACCTATTGACAAAACATTTTTTTCCATTAAATGTTTTATTTATACGTTTTATTTAATATCAGGAAAAAAACGTGAATTTGTTTATGTTTACTGTTGTATTTTTGTTAGTACTTAAATTCGTAATTTTTAATTACATGTTTGAAAATGGCTAGTTTTTGTTAATAAACATAAAAAATTAAAAAATGTTTTTATTATATTGCTAAAACTATAATTTAACACTAACATTTCTTTTTGGAAAAAAGAAGACCCCATAAAGAGGCCAGTGTCAATTTGACTCTTCCTCATCAATTACGTTCGGTCTGAAGCACCTCACCAGTTAAGAACTAAAAGCAAGAAATAGCAATATAAACCAACAATATAAAACACCAATATCATTAATATTATAATATTAATATTCAGCGCTAGACTCAAATATCTGTATAATGGTGTTTTAATTTAATATTAAATAATGTTATAAACATTTCTTTTTTTAATTTAATATTAAGTTTTAATTATTGAGCTTAGTAATATATATATATATATATATATATATATATATATATATATATTACATTTTATAAAAAAATATAAAACATACCATAAATGGCGTTGGTTCTAAATTACTTTAGTACTTGTACACGCAAATATCATTTCAAGCAAATTGTTTGACAACAAGTTACTTCTAAATTGGATAATATTTTATGAATAGTTTAAGCTTATTAGAGTAAGAAAAAACGTATCGGCTAGATTGAACTGCTATTGGTCTAATGTCTGGAGCGCACCTTGTCACTTGTCTATAATTTTGGCTGGTCTTAGTGAGAATGGCCAGCAGCAATACAATACCAAGCGGTCGATCCGGCTCAAAATTAACTCACTCTGCGCATGCAAATAGTACCCAGTGGGTAATACTCACACCAGCTCGATATTGGGTGAATTGATTCGATACAAGTATTCGTAGCCTTTATACTTCTTAGCTAATGTATGCTTGTATTGCACTGTAACATTTCTTATTTCCAATTTTGTAAATTTTTGTTACAATAAGTTCTATTGGCTATTTGTAATTTAAGATATTGTGTAGTGTCCTACTTGTAAACATGTATCCGATATCGCTTACTCCTACATTGGTCGTAAGACGCAAACGATTTGTCAAACTGTACAAACACAACGGGCTTTTGCTATTGATATATACAGGTTTATTTTTTAAGAGGCTTACTTGTTTATTTTCTGTATAATGAATTTAAATTATTGTTGCAAGTTGATCATTTATTTTGACACGTAAATCACTATCAGTAAAAGTTGATGAAAATGAGTAACCAAAAACTCCAATTCTCAATGTCCATTTTCAATTAATTCTAATTTTAAATTTGTTTTGTTGCTGTGCCACATTTTAATATAGATATCTTAAATTTATTGGATATTGTTGGGGTAAAAAAAATTCTTATGTAATCAGCAATTTTAGGTCATACTAGAAATAAGATGCTAGAGCTTTACAGGGTTTTGGTTTTGTGTTTTTTGTTTTATATATTTTTTTGTTTGTTTGGTTCAAAAAAGGTCGCTTATCCCTGTTTTAGATTTCCTAAAAAGATATGAAAAGTTGCTTTTATTCAATCTATTCGCAATCTAAGGTCACCCAGGGACAGCCACTGCTTATTTCATAGTATACCATATTCCATGTTTGTTCATTTCTAATAATTTACCCTCGTTCCAATAATGTACTTTGGTTGAAAAATTGCAGATATTCTCACATGCGTCATTTTTTAAAATGATAACAATCGACAAGTAAGGTAATTAAAAATAAACCCTTCGATGATACGTACAGTTACTCAAGATAACTTGTGGAGCAAGTGACTCTAAGCTTCAAAATTTAATAGATTTTAATTTCAGAGTTCTACGTCAACTTCTTCAGAGTAGTTAATTTTTTCAAACTTAATATGCTGTCGACAATACAATGGAACAAATCTGAATTTGGCAAATATCACTACTAACTCTTCCGATAGCAAATGGACATGATTCTAACGTCAGTGTTCGATTTGCAAACGTGTGAGAATAACTTCCTCTCGATACTCGATAAACCCCTTTGTATAACTACACTCTTGACTAAGATCAATGTATTGGGCAGCAAACCACTCTATTTGTCGTTATTATCGAAAAGTTTATAGTCATGTTTCAATTCAAATTTAATTAGAATCAGTTTTAAAGTCTTGGATTTACTGAATACTGAGTGTTCCAGATAACATTAATTAATAATAGTTTATTTCTATATATATATATATATATATATAATCCACTTTTAAAAGTTTTGTTAATAAGCATGAAGGTCCTTCACATTTATATTTAATGTTTATAATTTTATATTTTTGTACGTATTGACTGCTGGTCAGATGGTTAATAGAAAAATGCAATTTTTTATAGTATTTGAAATGTATCGTTCCCACAAGCTTATAAATCGTACACTCCGCAATGTAGAAGATATTGGACAGTACATTATAATAGCATTAAAAAACTACACTTTTAGAAAATGTTCAGCACAAATGATGATTTATTTAGTTCGCTTTATATAGAAAATATAGAACAGCCCTTCTTAAATCAGAAAGTTTTTGTCTACTATACAGTAGTGAAAACTGATTGCATTGCACTCAGTTTGGGCCAGTCTTGATAATATTCTAAGGAACATAGTTAAATAACCAATTGAATAATTGGGAAT
>JARJEC010002101.1:0-10941 GCA_030264575.1 Tachinus sp. AB-2021 | reverse complement strand
TTTTTGTATAAATATTTTGGAAACGAAATAGTTAGTAGTCACTATATTAACAACTAGCGGGTCAGTAATTTAAAAAACCGATGAAAATTGTTGCGGTATTAAGATCTCGTACAATATTAAAAAAGTACAAAAAACATGAAAAACTTGTTACATTAAAAAAATAGGACAAAAGCTATAGAAATCCAAAAATTTGACGAAAACCACTAATGAAAAAAACTGTTAAAAACTTGTCGAAAATCACGTAACAATTAATGCAAAAATATGACAATTTTCGAAGAACTGCGAAATCCTTGATTACTGAAAGTTTATGAACTAATATTTATGAAAACTAATTGAAAATTGATGAAAAACCCTAAGATTCAACCAAACGTAAAGACAAGTTGTGATATAATATTAAAATAAGATTAACAAGATTAAACTATTAAAGTAGGTAGTTATTCATTTCTAATAAATTGATCAAATTAAGTCTAAAATACTATCAATAATCCTAACAGCTTTTGATATGGCAAGGATTCCACGATCCGTAAAAAAAGTTTTAAGAACTAAACTTTGAAAAACCGTTTTAATTGATTTTTTTGCAAAATGTCATAACATTTTGATATTTTGTGCAAAATACGTGATACCTACAATTAAAAAAAATGTCAAAAGATATCGAAATGTGACAGAAAATGCCAAAAAATAAATAATCCGGACTAGCAGTCAATACTAAAATGGCTCGCCCACCCGTCCAGCTATTGGGTAGGTAGTCAAGTAAGTAGACAATAAACCAGCCAGACGTTTCTAAAAATGTAATCACAAAATTTTAATACCCAATTATATGAACTAAGCGGGCGGGCGGTCCACAGAAATAAATAATGCCCGCCCATCCAGGTATTGCGTAATCGAGAAATTACATTAAACCCACCAGAGGCGTTTCTGCAAATCGAAGCAATTTCACAACGCGAATACGTCAAAGTTAGCATTCATTTGCATTATTTTCGTGGTTGTTTGTCGCGATTTGAATCGATAATAGCGGTCTCCTCTTATCGAACGAATGAATTATCGTTATCGGCCCGTATATAACTCGATTTGACATTGCGCATTAATTTAGAAAAATCACAAAACGTTAACATGAAACACATTTATTTATTGCCAATTTTCGCAGTATTTGCGTTTATTGTGTCGGCCGAGGCGGCGGAAGCCACCACCCAGCTTCAGGGTAAGCAGATTAGTTTTTCTGTGAACAATAAAAAAACTATTAAAAATAGCTCATATTAATTAGTTTTTATTTATTTCAGAAGGAACTTATTATACCAACTATTGCCAACCGGGCATGTGGTTGTTCCTGACCAAATTCACTTGCTTCTTTAAATGCGTGGGGGGACAGTTCAGGAAAGGAATGTGCGAGGAACTGAATTGCGTCTGCCACAAATTTATAACGTCGATAAGTGATATTTTACCCACATTAAAATTTTAATGGAAAATGAGAATTTTAACCGATCACAATTTCAATAAAACATTGTGTTATTTCAAAAAAAAAATAAAAATCTCATTAGCTTTGCAGAACGAATACGTAAAAAATAATTCCCTAAAAAATTATGTTTTCGATATAAAAATTTATGGAAAAATAATTGTATCTGAGAAAAACGAAATAAATATTAAGTTATTAAGTAATGTTTGTCTGTTTGTGCGCCGACTCCATAAAAACAACTATTTCTATCTTGACGCTGCGTTTGGAAAATTATGTTATATCATTTTGAGAATACTCAGAATAATTACATTTACATTAATAATAGTAATAGTATTTGTATTTGTTAGGTTATAACCAACTGGCCATCGACCTCGAGGTCCATCAGCCGTGTTTGAGTAGTTATGTATGTGTGGGAATTAAGGGTTGTTATTCTAAAAATTTATCTCCTATATCTAGAGCGCCATTAATTGTTTCCCATTATTAATAATATATAACTAAAATGTTAGTGTGATTGGACCAGAACGACATTTTTCTTTTAAACTTCCATTACTCATATTATAAATTACTAAATGTGACTCGCAACCCACAATCCACGACCCATGACTTACAGCCACTAACCCGTTATCAAAGACCCCTGATTCATGACCCCTGATCACAACTAACGACCTCCGATTCACAACGAATGACAAATAACCACGATTCACGACCCACTATTCACTTCCACCACAAATTAGAATTTCACTCAGCAATTTTACATCTTTCTTCCTCTCCCCATCTCCCCATCTCCCCATCTCCCCATCTTCCCATCTCCCCAACTCCCCAACTCCATAACTCTCCAACTTCCCATCTCCCCATCTCCGCATCTCCCCAACTCCATAACTCCCCATCATCCCGTCTCCTCATCTACCCCATCTCCCCATCTCCCCATCACCCCATCTCCCCAACTCCATAACTCCATAACTCCCCACCTCCNCCCATCTCCCCATCTCTCCACCTCCCCATCTCCCCATCTCCCCATCTCCCAGTCTCCCAGTCTCTCTATCTCTCTATCTCTCTATCTCTCTATCTCTCTATCTCTCTATCTCTCTATCTTTCTATCTCTCTATCTCTCTATCTCTCTATCTCTCTATCTCTCTATCTCTCTATCTCTCTATCTCTCTATCTCTGTATCACTCTATACCTCTACCTCTACCTTTACCTCTACCTCTATCTCTATCTCTCTCTGTGCACGTTGCTCCAGCCCCGACTCTGCAACACCGATAAACGACGCCTGATGCTTAGTAGTCTTGACCACTCGCTAGATACCAAATATTAAACCAATTAAAAATTTACAAATTGCATTTTTACCATAAAACATATTTTTTAAAAACAACCCGATACATCATTTTTAACTAAAATCTTGCCAACTTTCTAAAGGTGCGAACCAATTTTTGATAGCATCGTATAAAGTCACTTTTGAGTGAGTGAGTGAGTGGGTGAGTAAATGAGTGAGTGAGTGATACACATAAATTAAAACTATTTGCAAAAGTAATTGCTTTATAAATAATAAAACTACTTTTACCGATATTTTTAATATATGTGGCCCGCCCACCCATCCACCTTTTAAGTTATCAAAAGATTGGATATTATCACCCATCTGTTGTGATTTTTTAAATTTTAACGGCGTTTAACGTAAAGGTAAGTTGTCAAATAATGACAAAAAGTGGGGTTAATATCCAACTTTTATTGGGGCGATTATTGGGTGGGTGGGCGGGTCACATAAATATAAACTATTGGTAAAGGTAATTGCTTTATAAATAATAAAACTACCTTTACCAATATTTTTAATATATGTGACCCACCCACCCTCCCAACTATTGTGTCATCAAGAAGTTGGATTAACCCCACTTTTTGCTATTATTTGACAATTGACGTTCACTTTAAATGTTGTTATTATGTAATAAAAATCTCAATAGGTGAGTGATAATATCCAATCATTGAATGACTCAACAGCTGGGTGGGTGGGGGGCTCACATAAATTTAAACTATTTGTAAAGATAATTTCTTTATAAATGAAATTGCAGTTGACAATTTTTTTAAAATATGTGGCCTATGAGATATTTTTTAAAATAAAAGCATTTAAAGTGAACGTCAATTGTCAAATAATAGCAAAAAGTGGGGTTAATGTCCAACTTCTTGATGACACAATAGTTGGGTGGGTGGGCGGGTGACATAAATTAAAACTATTTGTAAAGGTAATTGAATTATTAATGAAATTGAAGTTGACTATGTGTTTAAACATCATTCGTGTATACAGCCTACTCATTTTGCTGATTGTTATTTATGTTTTTGTATTTCAAAGGATTTTGACACTGACTGACACGCCGGACTTGTAATACCGTTCGAGGCCTCGTGAGACTAACATATCACCATAAAATAAAAGTTGAAAAGCATTTTAAAGTTTAGGGAATATAATGATAATATTAAATTTGTAATGTGTAGGGCAATTACAATAAAATTTGGAAATAAAAAGGTATTGGCCTACGGGTCCCCGTTCTTTTAATATATGGTGGCACTCTACATATTAATAAAAGATATTGCGCATGCTAAAAATTACACTGAAGAATTGTTGCCAATTCTTTTATTTCTTAATTGAAATTTGTTCTTCCGCGAGAATATCAAAAAGTATGCAAATACAAAATAATTTTGTAAATAGAAGCATTTCTACCAGTATAAATAGCATATAATCGAGTAAATGAAATAAATCATTGTTTATGTGAAAATAAACCGTAACAGACAATATTATACAATTTCTCATCCCAATGCAACCCTTTATTAAATTTTGCGCAATTCGGTATTTTGTACTCAAAGGTAGATAAAAAAAGGTTTTTCAAAATTTCATCACTCAGCTTTAGTGGGCGTTTATTTACTTTTGGCGGCCAGCATAAAGCAGTTTTGTTTTGCATTAAGTAATTTAAAATAAAATATAGTCGCACAAAGCATCTTGATGCAATAAGTGTGTTCATCGCGAGAAAGTGCTGATGGGGACAGAAGAAGGTATGGAAAGAAATGAAGGTTGGTAACACAACGGAAGCATAATTCAACCCGATTTGCGCTTAATTTGTGCAATTAAGAACCTGCCTTCTGGGCCCCTTCGGGTGCCGGTCCTAACTTTATATAAATTATGGATGAAGTGCACATTAGGTACACGTCTTCTGGGCGCCATTCATTGTCGGTTATACTTATCTTCATTAAAGATCGGGAGGTTGAAGATATTTGGTTTCCTGCAACCTCCTCTCGTAATAAATTCAGAAACCATCCTCCATTGGCTTTAAACTGATCATCTAATCTATGCAATCAATGTGAACTACCTATAGAGAAGTAGAAGGTGTCTCTGTGCGAATTCTTCAAAACGCCAGTGTCGACCGGATGATGGTGTTTATTCATTGGGCCGGCCACAACTAACAAAAAAAAAATTTTTGCGCATCGGTTAGGCTAAAAGCAATTTCTAATGTAATGCGGTTGGGCTTTCGTTTACCATGCAAAATTCGCAAGCGGAGATAAGAATTAATTTATTCAAACCATCACTCAATTGAAATTTGCTCTAATAAAATTATCGCCCCCCCCCCCTCTATAAAAAACGTTACATTAATGCAAAGCTTCCTTGATTAATTTGATTCTTAAGAGAATCGCAATGCACGAAGATGGCTGTGATGGCTGATTTTATGGTTGCTATGTTCATAATTTGAGCGAAATGTGCGCGGTTGAAAAAAATAGACAATAATAATGTAAATTATAAAGGTGTGAGCATTTTAACGGAGCAGTTTGAGTGAGTTAATTGAGTATTTTAATAATTTCTGCTCAGTCATATTTTTAGAAAAATTTAATTGTAAACAATTTAAAGAAAGCCACCGAAATTAGTTAAAGAAATTATGCATTGCATCTGTGAAAGGGTCATATAATAAAATCAATTTGATATTTGTTAGCAAAATTTTAATTAAATGAAATAAAATGTTTGCTGTTTTAATAAATTTTATTATAATATTAATTTTAAAATATATTTTAATTTTTTTTATTTAGAAATTCTTTTATTGGGGTTGTTTTCTTGTCATAGGGGTGGTTTAATCATCCCTCACGGGATTCATTTTAATACCATTGAAAACGCAAGATTGTTTTTGTTTGGAAATGCATAGTTTACGAAATATTTGAAAATAAATTGACTTTAATAAAAGTTAAAAGTGTAAATGCTGACTTATATTTACATTTAAATTGAAATAAAACCAATCAAACTGCATTTTACGCGGAAAAAATAAAAACTTTGATAGTGTGGTCTAACTCTTGTTAAATGTCAAGGATTAATCCTCTTCTTTTAGTTATAATCACTTTGTTTTACAGTTTAATTCTGCGCGCACTGCTCCCACTTTTCTGCCATGGAGGCTATCCGGGAACTACAATGTTAAATAAGATGCGATTCTTTGCTCGGCAGCTGCTTATCTTATCTTGTTATTGCAGTGGTGCCAATCTTAAATAAATTAAATATTTCGATACAATTAGAATTATACGCATTTAATTCAATTCAATTTATTCAATGTTATTATTTATAAAATTGTATTATCCCCAAACAGAAACATCCCTTAAAAATTCTTTCATTAATATTGTAAAATTACTTTTATTTTAAATATAATTAATTTTCTCTTAAATCGACAAAAATATATTTCATTTCCTAAATGTTCATAGATAATAAATAGCGTTATTTTTATTTCTTAAATGTAATAATATAATGATTGTTGCAATAATTGGGCATTTTGTAACAATCCTCTCAAGTTTTAAAACTACCCCCAATAGCGTTAAAGAAATAAATTGCTATTATATCAGAATTATTTTTTCTTTATTTAAATGTTTATCTTACAAATAATAAGTTTAGTTGAGTAAAATGCACCCGAAATCATAAACAATCCGTAAATTATTAATATTACAATTAAATACAAAATAATTAATTCCGATACGGAAACCTTATTTTTCTAATACTGTTATTTCTATATTATGTAAGCTGGATAAAACCAGCTCTTCAATAAAAACACCCCATAAAATATTTCTTTATACATCAAAATTATAAATGCTTTTATTGTGTACGCAATGATCCCTCAAATTAAGAAAAATATGATTTAATCTCTAAATATTAATAAGCGCATGTTTCATCCCCTACGTATTAATAAATGAAAAAATATGGTTTCCGCCTTAAATAAAATAATTGTGATTAAAACATTTTTCGATAATTTTACAACAAATAAATTGCAAATTTATTAACCAACCCCAAAAATAATAAAGCTTTAAATGACAAAAAAATGAATAAATTTTCGATAAAAATCATTTTAATTGCTGCGAATTTTGCATTGCGACCAAAATTAAAAACAACCTCCAACAATGATTCTGTTGATATTGATTTTAAAGCTGTACAATTTTCATGCAAAAAAAATAATGTTATTAAATAACCCTCCTGCTAACTGAATTTTGCCATTTTTATATCAGCAAAAATGTTCGATATTTTGATCATTTTAAGAATTAAATATTGCGATAACGAATGCGCCAGGCTGTTGTCCAACAGTGTTCAAATATTTCCTATAAATTTCATTATTTCAAAATAATATTTACTATTATTTAGGGGTTCATAAAGTATATTTGGTTGCTAGATTGGCGCTATGAAAAATCAGCCAATTTTTTTCTAAAAATTCTTTTACCCATTAAAATTATAAAATTACTTTTATTGAAAATATAATTCATTTTCAATTAAATCGAACCAAATATTTTTTATCCCCCAAATGTCTAAAACCAATAAAATGCGTTATTTTTATTTCTTGAAATGTTATAAATAATATATTGATTGCTGCTATAATTGGACATTTTGTAACAACCCTATTTATAAATCGCTGCAAGTTTTTAAAACCACCCCTAATAACATTAAATAATTACATTGCTTTTATCACAATTGTTTTTTTTAAATTTATGTTTGTTAGATTATTTCTTTGTATGTGTTTTACAAGCATTGTTCTTAAATTAATAACATAAAAAATAGACCCAACCATGCATGCACAAGTGAGTAAAAATGCATGGAATTTCCAGCGCAATAATGAACTAAAGTCCATGAACTTATTTAAACTTCCTAACTGTCGTGACTAGAGCTAGGGTTTATATGCGTTATAATTTTTGCCAATGCTATATACATTTCAATTTTGAATGTATATCACCACGAATGATTAGAAAGTAAATCAAAAGGCACCTACTTATTTTGGCTCATTTTGCTTATTTTCGGGTTTTATGCATATTTTAGTTTTTATGCATGTTTAGTGCATATTTTAAGAATTTTTATCTATTTCTTCTTAATTTTTAGCATATTTCATGCTTATTTTAAGTATCTCTACTTATTTTGTCATTTTTTGCATAATTGGTGGCTATTTTAAGCAATTTCCGAGTGCATAAATGCTCTCCTGGTAGATTTGTTGAATATTAACCACAACTTTAAATCAAGCGCGCTCCACGTAGATATTTCAAATATTGTATATAAAAAATAAGCAAAGTTTTTTAAATGATTTTTTGTATTGGAAAAAATGCTAATGTTATAAATGGAAAGGACATCAGATGAAATCATTAATATTGATCAAACATTAATGCCAAATTTTATATACGCACCAATAACATCTGTAGATGTTGAAAGAAGCTTTTAGGCATAAAAAACTTATTGAGTGACAAAAGATGGTCCTTTTTAGTTAAAGAATTTGGAGAAACACCCTTCGTTCTGTTTATTATTATATTAAGTTAATATTTTTAATTTGTTATTTATCAAAAATAATTTTTTAAGCTTATTTTGCTGTTTTTTAGTGCTTATTTATGCGCTTATTTTTGCAGTTTTTTACGCATTAAAGTTCTAGCTCCAGTCGTGACCATGGTACGAATATGATTAAGAATAGCAATATAAGATACTCAAATAAAGGGCGCCAATTGTTTTATTTATTACTAGTTGTTCGGCAAACGTTGTTTTGACCAACATTTTTGTTGCCCCAACATTTCAAAGCGTGTTCACTAAATAGTCGACTCAATAAATTAATCAATCAGTAACGTTGCATTTTTGTGGGGACATATTTAAACAGATTCTCTCAATTAATCTCGTCTTAGTTTTATTGTATCTTTAAATAAAATGAGATTAATTAGAAGACGTCAGCGAATGGGGAGTGCTAGTGTAAATCAATTATCAGTAATTGTATATGTTTATATTATATTTGCGATTGTTGGATAACGAGTTAAGGGATGTGGGCTAAGTAGATCTCTTCCAGGAAGAAAAAAATAGCCAGCTTTACACCACATACTACATATGGAAAAAAATCCGCATTATCTCCATAATTTTAAGATTTACAACATACGAGGCAGTTATACACCATGAATATATACAGGGTGTCCCAAATTATCCGTTCACCATTGCTAACTTTGTTATTACAATATCGGTTGAATTAGCAAAGTAGCAGTATTTTCATTTCAAATTTTAAAAATGAAAACAGAAAAATAATTCAATAACTGGTTTATGAAATTTTCACAAAAATAATTTTTTTTAAGGGAACACCCTATGTATGTCTACATATTTGGAAAGGAAATAAAATTCTGAACAAAAAGTTATTAATGTATTACCATCTTAAAATTATAAATACAGAAGTTATATGAACTTTAATTTTATGTCAATTTTTGAAATAAAATCTAAGTAGGCTATAACATTACATGTCACATTGACAACAAATCTAAATAAATTTAGTAGATTCATAATTGTGTGTTATAAAGTGGTTGGTTCTCGGTATTGTCTTAGCAAAAAGCATTGTACTGTCTGAAAAATGGTATTCTCACATTTGGATAATGTGATATGTGATATCTTCTAGATGCATATCTAGTCTGCACAAAAAATACATTAGAAGCACTAGCATATTATCAGCATAAATTTCCTGATCGTCTAACATGAAATAGATAATATTTTATTAAATTGTTTAAAAAATTGCAAAGTAATGAGAGTACGTTTCAGAAAACAAGAAAACATAAACATTTTATAAATAATGAAAAAGTAGAAATAAATGTGCTTGCATATTTTGAGGCATTTCCAAAAAATCTATTAGAAATATTACGCAAGAATTAGATTGACCTCGTAATACGGTTCATAGAATTTTAAAGAAACATAAACTGCATCTATATAATAATAAAAGAGTACAAACTTTATCAGTTGGAGATGCAGAAAGAAGATTAGTTTTTTGTAACTAGTTTATAAATTTTATTAATAAAATTGATGATAACTTTAAATGTATTCTATGGATCGATGAATCAAATTTTTTCAATATGGGTATGTGTAATAAATATACCAATCATTATTGGAGTAGAGAAAACCCTCTCACAATTGATCCGCTTCAGCTTAAATGTTTGGTGCAGCTTAAAAGGTTCTCAAATTATTGGCCCTGTGTTCTATCATGGAACTTTAACTGGAGAACGATATATTCAATTAATAGGAGCACCTGCCCATAATTATTCAGGTACAACTAACTTGCAGCACAAAATTTCCGATAATCGATGGATAAGTACAAAGACACCCGTTCATTGGCATGTACGGTCTCCTGAATTCAATCGTCTTGATTTTTATTTTTGTTTTTTTTTTTAAATTAAGTACATCTAAATGTAATGGAGTTACAAAACAATATTGAAAACATTATACATATTAAACATTTATCGCAGGACTGATTTAAAAGCTACAAGAAATGTGCTACGAAGAGCTCAAAAATGCATTGGTGTAGAAAGCAATATTTTTAAACACTTGATATAGTTGTCAGTTAATTGTGTTAATTGTTCGATAATTATATCCTTATTTTTGTTGTTAAATTCCATAGCTTACTTGAGTTTTATTTAAGAAGTTGAAAGACAGTTAAAGTGCATATAACTTGTTTAGTTATAACTTTGAGATTGTACTGCATCAACAATTTTTTGTTCCGAATTTCTTTTTCTTTCTAAATATGTAGACCTACATAGGGTGTTCCGTTTAAAAAAATATTATATATATATATATATATATATAATTATAATACTGCCACTTTACTAATTTAAGCGAATTTTTAACTTCAATATTAACAAAGTTAGAAATAGTGAACGGATAAGTTGGGACACCCTGCATTTATATATTGATATATATATATATATATATATATATATATATATATATATATATATATATATAGAATAGAATAGAATATTATTTATATGTAAAATACAAAAAATCAAAAATAATAATAATATTAATAATATCATAATACATGGTAAATAAATAGAGTTAACACAATTAATTCATGATGTGCAAATTTAAAAATTTATCAGTCGAGTATACTGGATTTTCCGTTATCCACAAGTGTCTCTTTTTTTTAGTTGAGTTTGGGGTATACTTTGCCAGTTCTGAGGCAGCTTATTATAGAATTTCCTTCCAATCGTTTGAACATCCG
>JARJEC010002091.1:0-24678 GCA_030264575.1 Tachinus sp. AB-2021 | reverse complement strand
TTTTTAAGATATGCGATATTATAATACAAAAACAGATTTACCACATGCATAACCTTTTCTACTATAGTGTGTCATCATTTCAAAATTTTAAATCGAGAACAAGAGTTTTGATTTCATTACGAAAGTGTTTCTTGCGTTTTTGTTCTCTCTCTCGAAAAATTTTATAAAAATTCTGTTAAAATGTGCGATTCAAGTAAATCGACCGATGTTGAAGAAATATTTGATTTGTGATTAGTGTTAAGTTAAACGAATAAAGTGATCAATGAAGAAATGCTAGCATACTTTCAACATATACAGGGTGTCCCAGAAGAAATCTGCCATACTTCAGGGGTGGCATTTGAAGCCAAAAACATATTAACATAGGTCCGATTCAAAAAGGTTGATAAATTATGGCTAATAAAGAAAACAGCCAACGGTTTTCTTGTTTTGTTGTCACTTGTACGTTTTACCTAACTGATAATTTGAGGACTCAGAGGAAAAGTAGTACAAGTGATATTTCATTATTTTGAAATAAAGTGAGGCAAAGTTCAAATATCAGAATGCATTGGTTTTAAATAGTATAAATGCTAGTTAATTACTTAATCATGAGTAAATATTTACAGTTATGCTATTATTTCAAAAACTATTACATTTTCATATTACTTGAACCTCACCACCAGTATATTTCAAAATAAAATACTTATACTACTTTTCTTTTGAGCCCCTCAATTGTGATTGTTTTAAACATGCCGTTTACCAATTAAGAATATGCAGATATTCATTTTATTTGCAGCTAATGGTAACTCTATAGTTACCGTGCTGGAATATCATCGGTCTATCCAACATCATAATCTACTACTACTACTACTATCAAATTGACAGGTATTTATCAACACGCGTAAACGACTTTAAAAACTGGATCGTTTAAACTAAATTCAGAAAGGGTGAGAAAACTATACAAGAAAATAATATCCTTCAGATTCGCAGATTAAGTACAGTATATTTGGGGACCCAAAACATGAATCTACTATATGATGTCTTAGTTTGGGGGCTCTCAAAGCTCGGGGCCCCTAGGCTCGTGCCTTTTTGCCTTAAAAGTTCAGATGATACAACACAGTCCTAGATTTAGCATACCTCGCACTACTGTGTGGAAAAAATTGCACGATGCAGATTTACATCCGCACCACTTTACAAAAAATTCAAAATCTAAAGCAAGAAAACAAACGAATAAATTCATGCCGATAGATTATTACAAATCCTGAACGTCAAAAAAACATTTTAATTTGGAATGAGTTATCTTTACTTGTGAATGCAACCTTCAACAAAGGTTTTCCGTGAATTTGTGCGGTGGTATCATTGGAAATTGAAGACACAATACTGAACTTAGTGTTTGCACAAAATTTAAAAAATGCTACTTTAAGCAGTTTTCACTGTCTCTTGAATAATTTATGGAAATGGAGCTACCTCCTTTTTGCACCAATGTCTTTAATTAGACTATTGGTCTATATGTTTTTAATGATTGTCTTACGGGAGAAGTTTACTGCAATTTTGTAGAAAATAACTGCCAATTCTTTTAGAAGAAGATTCTTTGGCAATTCGAGCAGAAATGTATCTGCCATACAACGGAGCACCACAAAAATTTCCGCAATTTCATCGACCAGGATCAGCCAAACCACAGGATCAGCCAAATTTGGTCGTGTGCTTGGCCAGCACGAGATTAACCCCACTGGATTATTATCTTTGGGAATACATGAAAGAACTTGTTTATCAGAGAAGGCGACAAGCAACAAGCTCTACATTCAATCGTGTTCAAAGTTATATTCAAGCTATGTAGTTCATTTGTGCTATTAATACTTTAAATATAATTTTTGTCAAATAAAAGTATTGTCGTTTTATTTTTTAATTTTCTCTTCAATAAGCCATAACTTTAAACATGACATGATAAGCTTTTTAAAAGCTTAAAATGTTTTCAAGTTTAATAGCTTTTCTTAGTGGTAAATTAGTTTATTTTAATCGGCTCTTCTACAAAACCAATTCGATATTATTCTAAGAAATCTAGTGTTTCTACAAACCTAGATATAAAAACTTTGTTAGAAAAAGCAGACACAATCTACTTAATAATGATTTTTAATTTTAAATTTGAATCTAATTCTTAAAACTTTGGTTTTAATCTGAAGTAGTGTTGATTGTTGGTTTCTGTGGAGCATATCAACGAGACCAATTAATTGTTCTTCAAGTTTAACAAATCAAGAAGCAATGGAATTTACCATTGGGATTAAAAAATGTAGATCTGTTTTTAATATTTAAGTAATATGTTTCTATTACCAGCATGACATTCGATAATAATATAATTTCAAAATTTCATAAATAACTTGGTATACTCCATTGCAGTACTAGTATAATGGTACTATCAATTTTTGATTATAGTATTTTTTTTAGAAAATTCCAAATCTGTCGCAAAGGAAATCGTATTTTAATTTCACGATATCCTTAACCACGGCCTAAAACACGTCATTATAAAAATCGTGTTTATAAGATGCTGTTTATATTCTACCATAGAGATAATGAAAATACTACTTCATATTCAACCAACAACAATAATGTATTTGTAGAGTTTTGATTAACTGACTATTAACTTTTACTAATTGGCTTAAGCATGTAGTTAAAATTTTGTGTTGTGTATTTGATATTGTCCATCTCTTGGTAAAACTTTTTAGTAATTATGGTTAGAAAGGCACTTGGTGTATGTTTTGCTGTATTAATTTTTATTTATTTATTTCGATTGGAATATCGATCATACAATCATTGTGAAGATACAAATAATACTGGAATACTCTTTCCGGCTTAATTTAACAACTAAACTAACAACTTTAATTGCTTACTTCGGTAAGCACTTAACAGGTAGGAACTAGCATTAAGCAACAAATGCGTTACAAAATGTGTGACACATTGAAACGAACGGAAGTATAGAGATAGAAGCAAAAGACAAAACGGTATATTCTGAAAGACCGAGCCCACTTGAGCTTTCGAGATGTAAGCAAACGAAGCTGTTACACGAGGTTTTCCTCATTTTATCTGCAACCGGTACATTCGGTAGGGCCCAGAGTATTGACGTAAATATGTGCAAATTTATATTAATTAATTAAAAAAATATTTGATCAAACAATCTATGTTACTTCTTTGTATTTTCCATTGACATATAAAGTTTTGTATAGGCAACACAATTGGCGTAAGTATGACTTCGTTTTTCGAACTAAAAATCTCGTGTTCGTTCGCGTGCTTGAAATGAAAATGAATGAAATGCTGTACGACTTTTAAAAAAATGCACCTCAAGCATTTTACAAATAGAATTAAACCATAAACTATAAAAGACTTTTTACTTATATGTATATAGCGAAATAAGAATTAATTAAACTTATTAATCAACGCATACGTGAGCATGTCTTTCCGGATTATGTAAAGTTGTCAAAATGTATTCCTATTCTTAAGAAAAGAGATCCATCCGAGTTAAGTAATTATCGACCAGTATCTATAATTCCAGTTATAGCAAAACTGTTTGAACTGGTGTTATACAAACAAATGTTGGAATTTTTAGAAACAAATAATATACGATCAAATAAGCAATTTGGTTTCCTGAAAGGAAAATCAACAATACATGCTATAGTAGAACTGATTGATAACATTTTAGATATATTGGGAAACAAATCATTTGTATGGATAAATTTTATGGATTTATCCAAACCATTTGATTGCATTATACATTAAGCATTAATTAATATTTTATAATTTTTCCCCGGAGAGTTGTAGGATGGTTATGTATTACCTATCTAATAGAAAACAACATGTGAAACTAACATGAGAATAATTTATCAGAAAAGATACCTATTACAAACAGTGTACCGCAAGGATCACATCTTGGCCCACTACTATTCTTAATCTCCGTTAATGAATTTTCTAGAAATTTAGAGAATGATGAAAATATTGAAGCAATACATTTTGCTAATGATACGTCAGTGTTAATAACTAATACAGATATAAAGCATTTAGTAGCTAGTAAAATTGAAGCTCATGTTAAGTACAAAAATTATTTCAAAATTATATCAAATAATTTATGCATAAATGAAGAAAAAACTTTACAATTACTTTTTACATTAAGAAATCACCAGGAACCATTGCAGTTGCAGTAAATTCAACAAAATTTCTTGGTTTATATATTGATTCTAATTTAAAATAGAATGTTCATGTCAATAATTTAGCAAATAAGATAAATAAACACATTTATCTACTACGGAATTTTGCACGATGTCTTTCAAAAAATATTGTAAAAACGACGTATTTTGCGCTTTTCATTCAATTATATCTTATGGATTTTTAATCTGGGCCCACTCTACTGCTGCTAACAGAATATTTTCTCTGCGAAGACGGGCTATTAGAATAGTGGCAGGTATTAAGTACAGGGAAGATTGTAGAAATGAATTCATCAATATGAAAATATTAACGTTACCATGTCAGTATATTTTAAACTGTTTAACGTGGACAAAAGAACATGAACTCAATTCTAGTACAAATAACACGTTTCATATTTACCCAACTAGAATAAATAATCAAATGCGTCCTGAGTATAATTGGTTAACGTTATCTAAAATGTAACACAATACAATGCTCCAAAATTCTACAATAAACTCTTACAAAGTACAAAAAGTCTGAACATTTGTCATTTTTTGTTTGTAAATTATATATCTAAGTATATCTATTATTTTTATTCTATTCTTTTCTGTTTTATTTTATTAGTCCTTATTGACTAATTTGTATGTGTATATTTTTTGACTTGTATAAACATAATATGTATTAACACAAATAAATAAACAAATAATTGCTGTGGGTAGTCCACATGTGTTATTTTTATTTTGTAATCGGTAATGAATTTTATATATACACACCGGTAGATGTATGATCCATATCCATAAAGATAAATATGAAGTAAAGTATACTTTGTATGCAAGAAACACAATAATAATGGTGTTGCAATGCCATCGCGATTTCAATCAGGACATATATCTCCTCCAACTTATCTGCTCCATGAACTAACATCATTTATCGTTATATATTTTGGTGTCAACTTTCAACAATCAAAACATGAGACGGGACAGTAGATGCGTATTTTAAAAGAGCAAATAGCGTAATACAATATCAATTTCATTGTTCAATTTGTGGACTTGATAACTGCAATTACCACTTTTTCAATTCAATTTTAAATACAAAAATATTCATTTAATCAGTCATAAATTTTTAAACTGGCATTATTTCATACGAGTTTAAAAATGTATGACTGAGAAGTTTCAAAAATAGATTTATTCCGACACACAACGAACTTCATTTTTCAATTTCTAATTTTCTATTATTAAACTTTTTTGGTTTGCTTAAGTAAAAGAACAACCATACAAAAATATAGCAATTTCAGATTTATTAAAAATTGATCATTTTTATATTTTTCTTTATATTATCAGTCATTTTGTTTACAATTTAAAATGTTTCGAAAATAGTAATTAGTAAGGTTTTAAAATTATATTTAATTGTGGGAGTACAATTAAATGTAATTTTGAAAGCTTATTTATATGAAGTTATTAATTTATTGATCAATTTCCACTCAACATGTTAAAAAACTTAAAACCAAGTATTTTGAAGAAAAAAAACAACGAATAACAACGATGGAGCATAATCGAAATGATAACATATTTGCACTTTAATTTCCGTTCTACATAATGTTTATTCTATTTAGGTCAGAACGATTAGTTGCCAACAATATTTTGTAAAATTATAAAATAATAAATAGTTAAAATATTTTTTATAGATATATTTAAAAATATATTTCATTTAAAAATACGATAGGTAGTGCAGACTGCAACTTCATTAATTCATTTAAGTAATTTCTTTTTTAATAATAATGTAATGTATATTCGAAACCAATAGAACTATATAAAATAAATTAAATTATTTACGCAAAAAGTACAAGATGACCGGCAATTGAAATCACCTATTTTTAATATTTTGTTATTAACAATTTCTATTGTCACATTTCTGTGCAGTGTACTAAATAGAATCATGGGTAAGTTTCCAATTAATCACGTGGTTAAAAGATAAATTGTTAATACTCAAAGACAGCTAGGTCGTGAGACTCGTGAGTTTTAAAGAGGTAGAAGACACGAAATTTAAAATTAGGGAAAACGTTAGGTTAAACTTTTTGAACTTTTTTCAAGTATTTAAATACTTTCAAAAGTAATTTAAATACTTTTAAAAGTATTTAAATACTTTCAAAAATATTTAAATACTTTCAAAGGTATTTAAATACTTAAAAAAATTTTAAATACTTTTAAAAGTATTTAATAGTCAAAAATCATATAAATACTTTAAGTACTTAGTATTTAAATACTTTTTTATAAGTATTTGCACAGCTCTGCTAGTTACGAGTGCAGTAGAAACTACTAAAAATATCGAGCGCCTCACATAAGCTGTAAGAAGAACAAAGAGACAATCTACAGCAAAACATTCAGTTGTCATGCAATATAGTCAATTAAAAAAAGTGAAAATAAAATCTTAAATTTATAACATGAATTGAAATTAAGTCATTCAGATCTTCTTTTTGATACTTATTCGAGTTACATTAAAAAATAATTGTATGGTACTTTTTTGTTCAATGAAAAATATTCATCTTTCTCTTTGAAAATTTTGGTTGTAGACTTTTTAATAATTTTTTAAATATTTATAATGTTTGAAGAATAAAATAATTTATTTAAAAAATCAGAAAATGGTGCCGCGGTAAATGTATTTTAATCCATTTTAATAATTCGATACCATATATCATATAATCAAATAAATGTGAGTGTGTTTGGACCACAGCAGAAGTACAATTTTGATTGCAAGTACATTTTTTTTTTAAATTATTAAAAGTGACCCACGACCTGCAACCCACGACTTGCGACCCCGATCAACGGCCCTCAACCTGCAACCCATGACTGATGACTGACCACCCATTACCCCCTCCCTCAGACCGATTTTGTTTGTCCGCCATGTCGGTTTGTCTTTCATAACAGTAAAGTAACAATATCAATATACCGGGTGGGGATTAATTGCCGGACAAACGCCAGGTAGTGCCAAATGAAAATAAAAAACTTAATGTCAAAATGCTGAGAAATTCTTTCGTCATTCCTTACAAGGTCCTCAAAGTTTCGTTACGCTTTGCAACGTAGCAAAATTTCTTACAAAACAAAAACTTATAGACTGTAGACAACTTAATACACACATAAAAAATAATTTTAAATAATCAACACAGCTAGTAAGTCAAACTAACAGATTAGCATTGTTGTGTTCATTTCATTGCCTACTTTATAATTGGAATTTTATTGAAAATTTTGCTAGGTTGGCAAGTGCATTTTTAATTTAAATTTGATTTATTCTTCGAAAGTAATTTACATATTTTTCCATATTTTTATTATTAATTATTTTCAATAAACCGCGCAAAATAACTTTATTCATCTTTTATTAATTTCCATAGAAGAATTGACGGAATCCCCAGAGCTCTGTTGTCACAAAACATAAATCATAACAAAGAAATATTTTTTAAGTTTACCCTTTTAAAGTTTTTTCGGTGACTTGGCAACACTGATCATCACACATACGAGTAATGTGATGGGACAAGGGAGTGTGGAATGTTGCTTATAGGTAACGTACAGTGATAGTTATTATTAATATATGTGTTTCAAAGTTTAATACGCTGCTTCAAGGTGTTCAAACTACAGTACTTCTTATCATTCAGCTAAAGATCTAACTGTAACAAGAAAACATTTTATACGGAATCCGCAAGAATTCTTTACGTCGATTATGACATTCCAATTTGGATTTCGGCACCCCAAACGCAACGGCACAGGTGATTATCAGGCATATTAAATCCATTCCAATTGGTGAAAAACTTACAAATTCTTATAGTGCTCTTTTATTAAATCAAAACTTTTAATCGAGCTTTGCCAAGAAAGGTCATCGGTCATATGACAAGAGTCATGCTTACCCTGTTTAAGAGGCACATTTTTTAGACTCTGAAAATGAGATTTCCAAGCTTTGTCAATCACCTCAAGATCTTAAAGTTGGATGTGAATGTTAGATCAGTAGACCCCAAGTATAGCGCCTGCCTTCTTAAGCCAGGGAATGGATAACTTGGAAATACTTTTGATCTAAGAAATGACATAAAAATCTCTGAATCAATGATTGATACAACAATGTCTTGTCAACGTAATATATGGAACAAGTCAGACAAAATGAAGAAAGGTTATGAATTTAGAATATTAAATGAAAAAAATTAAAATATTGATGATGATATCAACAAAAAGTTGTAGATCTTTTAGAAGGTGAAAAGAAAACTTATTTAAGTTTCAATTCTTTGGTCTCAGAAGATGCTGAAGACACTAGCAGCTACCCAGTAGAATTGCTGAATACCTTAAATCCAACAGAAAACTCTAAGTTGGCGTTATTGTAATGCTTTTGAGGAAGACAATAATTGTGCAAAGGCACAAGATTTGTGCTTACTAAACTAATGAGAAAATTTCCTAAGCCAAAATCATCAATGGCAATGCTAAGGATAATATTGTATTAATACCAAGAATCGATTTACAGACTGATGCGGGTCTTCCTCTTTAGTTAAAAAAACAACAGTTTTCTGTGAAACTTGCCTTTGCTGTGAATGTTAATAAGGCACAAGAACAAACGCTTGATAAAGTATACCTTCCAAACCCTGTGTTTTGTTATGGACGGCCCGCCGAAGTTCAAACGTGAAAGTCGTTGTCAACGGCACTGATGGACAAGGAAATTAGTTCCTGGAAGTGACAAAGTTTACTCGAAATGTCGTCTATAAGATTGTTTTAAATTAAAGCAATGAATAACGCCCGATAATTACGAAAGCGGTGAAGTGCATTTGGCAATAATTGTAAGACTGAGCTCTTTGTACAAAAATGGATCTCCAAAAAAAATTTTCAAATTGGTTGTTTTTTAATAAATTTATTCTTTTGTTAATTTAAAATTAAGTTTTATGTGTGAATTCAATTGCATAACATTACAAACGTTAGTATTGTGATAATTCAGAATAAAGTAAGCCTAAATTGCGTTGCTACTTAAGTATTGCCTCTATCACTGTAACCGATGTACATTTAAACAGAAGTGAAAAAGTGAGAATTGCTCCTATCACGGGCGCCTATGGCTACTTCATTATAGAGGATATACCACTTCAAAAAGGTATCGACATTATTAAAACAATTATTTAAATTAAACAAGTAAGTCAACTTGTGTATGAAGTCAACACGCTGAATGAGTGTAATGAATAATTTTGAAAATTTGCATACACTGGGAGAAGCAAAGTCTGGGCAACAACGTAGGTCAGAAAATAATGATTAGTGAGGCAGAGTGTACGTCAACGTCTAACCACCTCTCATCGAAGCTGTGCACAGGAATTGGAAATATCTTCTTCATGTTTGTTAAGTATCTTCAAGAAAGATTTGACTTTTTTAGCTTATAAAATTCAATGAACACAACAACTATAGGAAAATGACCATAGACAGCGCGAATGCAGTGTTTATGTTTTGCAGGTCGGTATAGACCAAGTACGCAAACTGTGAGTCGGAACCCGCACCAGCGAGAAATATTTTCGGAATTTTGTTTGAAGATATGTTATTATTTTTTCTTAAATTGTGCAGATTTTTTTTTTAATTGTATAAAAATTGTTTGGGTTTCTTTTGGAATTATGTGGAAACGTTTGTAGAATTGGGTGGAATATTGAAGTTCGTAAAATTAACAATTAATTTTCCCGATGAAATTTTTATATAATTCTACAAAATTTAATTAAAAACCAGTTCATAAAATTTGCAAATTTCACATAATTTGAGATAATATTACTTTAAATAAAATTATGTAATTTTTTTTTCTGTAAGGGTACATAGTCAACAACAGACCAACCACAACTGTGATGCTTATGCATAACATGTAACACAAAATTGTCAAAATAACACCACTAGTCTGTGAAAATGTTATAAAGTGAAAAAAAAACCACTTATCTATTCAATTAATAATATTTTTAAAATTGTGTTGCATCTAAAATTATTAAAGAAAAACATCCGACTGGAATATAAAAAGCACTCCGTAGAACTCCACATTATTGTTTATTGTTTTCATATGCACAAAAAATCGGAACACCCTGTATGTAGCTAGATTTTATCTACATAATTTACGTATTCGGAAAAATAGAAATTTATTTCAATATTTCCTTATTTTCGTTAAATAGCTTGACAAGCGCAGCGTGCTTTTCGTCAATTCATCACATTAACTCTTGGTGTATTTAAGCAAGTGTGTTACATGTGATTTTCATTGAAAACACCTTACCATACATCTGAAAAAACGTCAAGAGGGTTAAGGTCGGATGAACAAAGAGGCCACTTCACATAAGCATTTTCGTATGTGTTCAGACTTTTAATAATAAATCTGTTAAATTAAATTTGAAATTTCTCAAATCTAATATTTCTATTTATCATTTTTCGTGAACCTTTAATATATTATGATCGACAATATTTATCAAAATTTGATTTTATTTGGTAAAGAATTGGAATAGAACAACTTTAGAATTATTATTGATCGCTCCACATTATTCAGCAAACCTTTAAAGGGGAGAACGGACTATTCGGATTGTTTTCAGGCATTACCTACGCATGTTACAAACCAAATTAATTGATATAACATAAAATTATATAAATTACGTTTTCTCTGCAACCATTAGTGAATGTAATAATTCTAAAATAATTTTTATAAATAGGAATTAAAAAATTTCTTCTCTTTATATATATTTTTTCTGAATCATTTGCTTGTTATATGTTTTTATTCTACAGCAAGTGACAGAACGAATATTCCATGATTATGCTCAACAAAATACAAAGATTGCCATGAATTTCAAAACTAATGTAAATGCTGCGTGTCTTAGTTATTTTAAGAAAAGTTTTAATTTAAATTTAAAAAAATATTGCATTCACTAATGATCATGGAGAAAATACAATATGTTACTCAGTTAGAATAAAAATGCGATCTACTCGTGTATCCTCACGCTCACAAACTTTCGTAAACTTCCACTCGTATAGGATTTTTAATCTAATCTTGTTGCAGAATATACTATTACATTAACAAATCATAAAAATAAAACTAAGCTTATTCAAATAAGTGATAAAATGCATAATCAAATCACAAGTGATTAAAAATTTGTTGCTCATTCGTGTATATTGTGTTGCATACGTTACATATACGATGCAGTATTTAAATGGTTAACAAATATACATCTTTTGTTATGTCAAATCATCACTTATTTTTAATTACACAAGAGCTTTTTTTATAATGTTTGCTTAATTTTTTTGACAAAAACATGGTTGGTCATTGAAATTTTAGGAGACAAACTGTTAAAATAACGAGACTGCAGGTAGGGCCATTATGTAGTTACATCCCGCCATTAAAATTCTTATGTTGTACTTTTTTAGTATATCTAAAAACAAATTTCTATTCTCATTCAATTTTTTGTAATAGAGAAAATCAAAAACAAAAATAGATAGCGCTTTTGAGATGCTAAAATGGGAAAAACTGCAAATGACAGTGTTCGTGCTTTAAAATAACCTTACTTTTCCTTGGAGGATATTAAAAATTACCAAGCCATTCAATTCGAAGTATAGATTCCTTATTTTCCCCTTTTGAATGACGCACTGGCCTGCAAATTTCATTGTTTTGGTAACTATTGTGTATTTCGCAGGTATGATTCAAAGTTTTATTCATTTGACTTTGACATTGATGGGTGGGTTTTGGTTTCACCGATTCAGCATTTTCAAAAAAATTTAACACCAGACGTCACTTCATTAATTTTCTCCATTGCTTTTTTTAACTTACGTGGATTCAAGAAAAATATTTTTGGATTCATGAAACTTTTTAAAATTCATTTCCAAACAAAAAATTTTAAAAAATCGCCCGTCTCTGAATCAAAAGTATTCAAAAAAAATTATTAAAAAATCATTTTAGCTTTTTGTTTTTATTTTGAGGAAATTTTAAGAAAAAATCTTTTTCTACGTTTAATTTTTTTTTCTCTTTTGCATATTTTAATGTAGCAAATTAGTTCATTCGAGTTGTACAAAATGAAAAAATCAGTTTTAACCATAAGTTTAGTCGGAGTCAAAACATTTATATCGCTCTACTCTACTACATAGAGGACCACTTACGGCTCGACTTGCAGTGACTATTGCCCTCTATATTATTAGAAACCAACCCATTTTAAAATTTTTGGCAAATCAGTTTGAATTTTCATTGATTATTTCATTTCAACTCAAATGCAAAGTTTTTGATTGGCTTAGAGTTACCATTTGTGTTTTCGCCAGTGACGTTTGTCATATCTTTACTGACAATTAAATAGGGCGTTGTGACAAAAATTGTAAATTATTAATATTTAAGATATTACGATAAATAAAAAAGTAGAAACCTTTTTATTTCTCTTGTTTAAGTTTTTTTTTCTTTCATGAAATATTCTTTACAAATACAACTCGTGTATATTAATGATTGTCGCAAA
This sequence comes from Tachinus sp. AB-2021, assembly GCA_030264575.1. Taxonomy (NCBI): domain Eukaryota; kingdom Metazoa; phylum Arthropoda; class Insecta; order Coleoptera; family Staphylinidae; genus Tachinus; species Tachinus sp. AB-2021. The sequence goes on along the minus strand of JARJEC010002091.1, from coordinate 12,074 downwards.
TTTGTTCCCTTTTTGAGATAAATTGCTTTAGGAAACTACGCGATTAACGCGGTCGAGATATTTCCAAGCAACATAATTATCTCTCAAAACCAAACAAATTTAATTCTATAATCATCAATGCACTTGTTACGTATTACTTTTGAAAATTGAACATGTCGAAGTATTGCAGCGGGAAGGGTGCTAAGCAACGCAATCAATATAAACAACTCGACAAATTAATTAATGTCCGCCAGTGTCAGACGCATAATCCCACCAATGTATACAAATTATCCAGAAAAATTTGCAAAATTCAAAATATGATCTTTTTCAAAAACGCATTCATTTGTTTTAATTGTAATTTGATTGTCAAAGTCACTTTTGATCAAATTACATTCAAAATAAATTCATGGAGTTTCTAGGCAATCATATTTTCAAGCAAACCAATCACTTCAAAGCATTTTGACGTATGTAGCAATCAAATTTCAATTACAGTGAAAATGTTGCTTAGTGCTTCAAAATTAATAATATTCTGTTCCCTTAGTTACAAATGAAATAGCTCGTTTAATTTATTAACTACATCTGTCAGTCAAAAATATTTTTCTAACTGAATCTATTTCATGGTAAATTTGATTTCTTGTGGAAGTTCATCTCCAATTTATTTGTATGATACTTTTGATTTGTATGATAAATAAATTCAATTTTGTCAATCATCTCCTGTCAAACATTACCTCCATAAAGTTGGCACCCCCACTTTGCGCAATTTTTATAAAAATTTTAATTTAAACCCACAATATTGTCAACTGGAATTATTTAGTCGCGGGAATTAGTGCGAACAAACGGTGCATTTTATTGGCTTATAGTTAAAAAATTGAAATTTTGCAATAAATAAAATTGTTTATAAAAATGACGATTGGTACAAATTAGTCTTAAATTAGTTCAAGGTAATCGACAATCATTCTTTTTTTTTAATTTATTATTTTATTTACTCAATAAAAAAATCGTGTTCTTGCACCATAATTTATTTTTTAATTTGAAACTACAAAAAAAACAGAATCAATCGTGAAAATTCAAAAAGAGAATTTTATTTCCTCATGTTAATGTAATAACAATAAAAATAAATAATGGAAAACCAAAGAAAGCTTTTTAGAAAAAAATAATAATTGTTTGTCAGAGGAATGTTTAGGCAAAAATTAAAGAATTATTATTAGAGGTTGCATTATCTGTATTTTTGTCGGTGCGTGCAAAATTGATCTGTTATGGGAGTTGTCCATTTATAGAAGTTGTCCACTGTAATTAATTTTTAAATATTATAATTCACGTATTTTTATTTTTAGTTGTTTTTTTGTTTGCATTTTATTAATTAATATAATATTTTTAATATACTTTTATTTGACTTTTATTTATTTTAAAACAAAGGATTCGGGTCAATCCAAATCCGACAAGATAATTGTTGAGATCCGGCCGGCACCAAATCTTGCAAGTATTGGCCGGATTTGAATCAGGTTACGGCGGCAAAAGTTAGAACCGACCGAAACACGACTTTCATCCGAAACCGAAACCGAAACCGAATATTCGGCATCTCTTCTTGTTTCGACCAAAACACAATTAAATAAATTGGACGACACGATAGTTTGGAAACGAAAAGAAACTTTTCAAATGAAAAAGAGAAAAATTTGCCGTTTTTTGTAGTAATGATAAATAAAAGTGGAAGTAGGTAATAACAGTAAAAGAAAAAGATCCGATTTAAAATAATGTTTTTAAAAACAATAAAAATATTTTTAATCGATTGTTGTTTTAAAATTAATGGCCTCAAATAGTCTTTTCAACAAGTATATTTGTACACAAACGATAGTTTCGGCTGAGCCGAAGTTTCGTCCAATTTTAGGCCAAAACAGAAAATGTTTCCGAAACCGGGAAAAGGGGCGAAATTGGCCGAAATCGTAACCAAAACTTTCGGTCGGTCACTAGCAAAAAGTTTTAAAATAAAACAATCTATTCATTATTTATTAAAAAATTTCATCATTTTCTAAATTTTTAACACTTGATTGAAGGAAAATTTAAAGAGAAGCACTTGAACACATTTTCGGATAACCTTTTAAAAATAATTAAATAAATTTGTAACCTTTTATTCATACTTATTTTTTGACAGATAGAGAATCGGTTTTCTAGGTCAGTGCTAGCAAACCGTAGCTTTCGGAGTCGCTAAATTAAAAAAAAATAAACGTGAATTTTTTAATGTGTGATTTTTTAAAATAAAATGTAGAGTTTGGTGTGGGATTTTTATAGAATTTATTGTTTTGTGTGGAATCGATTTTTGATTTCTTTTCTTATAATTATGTGCAAACTTTTGTAAAATTCGGTGCGATTTTGTTGGAATTAACTTCATTAAATTTAATTAAAAATCATTTTAAAACATTCCTTACAAATTAGATATGATTTTTAGATATCTTCAGTTTAAATAAAATTTCACCAAGAAATTCAAAATATTTATAGAATTTTATAAAATCTAATTAAAAATCATTTTATAAGATTTGATTTTTAGATATTATCATTTTAAGTAAAATTTCACCATTTCAAAAATATCGCTATAGATTTCACATAAATTTATAAAATTGCATAATATTCTCGAGATTTTTTTCAAATTATGCTGAAATTGTGCGGATTTTTTAATCTTTCTGTATTTTTTTTCGTAATCTGTTATAATTGTATGGAAATATTTGTGAATTTTTTAATTCTTTGAATTTTTTTAGAATTATGTAAAATTTTGTGAGGTATTTGGGGATCTTTTTGGGCCAACTTCCAAAAATATTTTGATTTGTTTCTTTCGTAAAGAATAAAATATAAATAATAAAATTGATAATCTAGTTAATTCTATTTATTAGTTCGATATATTAAAAAAAGCTTTCTGTAATTTATTTCATGTTGTATTTCATTTTGTATTTTGCTAATAATTTATTTAAAATTTTATTTGTCAAAAAAATGCCAAGAATGTTTATTTTGCGAAATTTTCATTGTTAATTCATCTATGTTATAAAAATAAGTAGTTTTTTAATTGTTGCAATTTTTTTCCAAAAATTTCAATTCTGGGAAAACAGATTCAATTTTCGTAGTTCTTTGAATGTCATAAATAAATTATTTTTCAGTTTTTGAATAGGTTAATTAATTTTTGGAAAATCAACTAAAATAGATATTAAGGCCTATTGCCTATTTAAAGTAATTAATAAACAAAATGCTGTATTAAAATGAAATTAATAAGGATATTCCTACATTTTCATATTTTTTTGAAGAAATTGATTTACTGAAAAATATTGCAAATTGTGGTATAGCCAAAATTAAATTTATCTAAACATTATTTGAAAGTTTATCTCAAAACAATTATTAAATATTTCTTAAAAATTGATAGATTTAAAAAATATTTACTATCTTTTTTAATTCTTTTTTATTCCGAAAGAAAACTTTGCCTAATCTTTACCAAAGTTTCAATTTTATAGCTGTTTTATATATAAAAAAAACATAGATATTTATTTAAATTGTGAAAACTAAAAAAAATGTATCCTAGTAAAATAATTCAATGATTAGTAAAAATAACAAACTAAAAAAATGCGTTTAAATTCATTATTTATTGATTGATATATTATCAAAAACATCTTTTTTATGTCCAAAAACTATTTTACTCGAGAATTCTTTAAACTTTTGAAAAAGAAATGTCGAATATAGGTCTAATAGCACAATATCAATTTTATTACGTATTTAACGTAATAAAATTGATTTTGGTGTTAATAGTTACGCATTTTATAATTGAAAACATTATTTATATCAAAACCGGTCTGTTAGTGATAAACAAATATAAAAAATAACAAAGAGAATTTTTATTAAAACACGTTTATTTGCGCGTTAGGACGCCTGTTGCCATATTCACCTGGACAAAATGGCAAACCACGTGAAACTCGTGCACTAAAAATATTAGTGACAGTGACAAATAATATCTTAAGTGACAGTTACAACATGCAGCACAAAAACTCACAGTAAAAAATATATTTTGATGTTTCGCATCGTATCAGGCGTGATAGCGATTTCTCCTCTTTTGTTCTTGTTACAATTTTTTTTTTAAAGAAATTCTAATTCAAGAACAAATTATTCATTTTAAAGCTGTTTTTATGTTGTAAATGATCATGTAAAAATAATTTACTGAAAAATCATTGCCAATTATGGTGTAAATTAAAGTTGTCTGGGCATTATTTAAAAATCATAAAAAACACAAAAACGCAACCTTGCTTAAACAATTTCTTTAACAAACAAAAATTCAATTTTATAGCATTTTCATCAAAAATATATACTTTCAAATTTTACAATGTTTACATCTTTGGTTTTGAATTTTTTGAGTTTTTGAATGTTCGTACAAAACAATTATTTCTTTTTTGGCATTTGAATATATTAAATAAAGCACCAACAAAAAATCTATTGAGAAGAATGTTTGAACATTATATTTTTCTATAAAATAATTTTAAGATTTTCTTTTTTCCTGCAAATTCCGTTTCAAGAAATAAAGATTTAATTTTTATTGCTCTAATAAATAAATTCATGCTGTTGAGACATAAATTTTCTTGAAAGTTTCTTCAATTTTTAAAATTTATTTTCTATTTTTTAAAATAATTTAAAAGCATTTGCAAACATTCTATTTATTTCTCTCTATTTAATGCCATAAAAATGCATTACAGAAAGAAATACGATTTTTTTTCTGGTTAGTTAAAGAAAAATTGTATTTAAATTTATTAAAAATATAGCCGACTTTAGAATTTTTGAAAAACAAAATAAGTCTGACGGCATTGTTAAAAATGCAATTAAATCTTTGTTATTTATAAGTTTTTGTCTTTTGTTTTTAGAAGAAAACTTATATAAAGAATAAAATTACCAACTAATTATTGTTGAGAACTGAATAATAATAACCCCATATGAGTTTTGATTAGTAAGTAATTTTTAACATAATATAAATTAAAAAAATTTAATTTGGGCGAATTTATTTTAAACAAAAGCTGAACTTTTTTTAAAAGAAATAAAAAATTACAACAAAAACGAAAATCGTTTCAAATGTGAGACACATTAAATTTTTTAGTGCAGTCAAATGATTAATTTACGGTACAAAGACGTGCTCATTTTAATTCAATAGCAAATGTGTGTTATTGAAAAATTAAAACTAATATATGAAGAAACTTATAAATAAAAAAACATTGTTTCAACGTGATAATTCCATCAAAAATGTATTATGTCGCAATATTAACAAACAAAGAAGAAAAATGCAAAAAAACCTGTAGCTATAAAATAATTGCTATTTATAATTGAGTGAATAAAATAAAGTCATAAATGGTTTCAATTTCATAAAATGTAAAAAAAAATATTTTTTTGTAATTCTAAATAAAAATTATTAAATGTTTCCTGTAATAAATTAAGAACATTCCAATAACGATTTTTAATATAAAATATCTACATTATGTATTTGGATAAATAAAAATCATTTTCAGAATCTTGCTTTGCCATTAAAACAATTTAATTTTAATAAATTTCTGTTTAGTTGTAAAATTCAAAATTTGTATTATTGTCCCTTTTATAAAATTCAAATTGTTTATTCCATTTATTAATCATTGATAACGCAGCATTGTTAATCCTAAATGAGAGCAACATATTAAAATTATTATTGCAAAACTAAATAATTCAGTAAAATTAATTGATTGCTTTTATCATTATATAATTTTATTTGTTTTATTAAACAAATGTGACAAACAAACCGTGCATTTTAGAAAGTTTTAAAAATAAATACGATTTTTATCTATTGAAAGGTGAGAATAAAAAGCGATCGGAATTATTTCTAGCAACAATAAGAGGTTAGGTACTGCCGGTGGGATCTAACCTAACCTAATATGAATAAAAAAATTACAACAAAATTATATTGAGCAGGTAATATTTACATTTATTTTTTCGTTGTCCGGCACGACCTTGTCTCATGCTGCACAGATCACGTGAATTTTCGATAAACAATAATTTTTTCGAGTAGATGCATAGTAACTATGACCTCTCGCCACTGAATCCACGAAATTAACACCGCACACTGGATCCGCCGACGAAACACAAACGTACATTTTACAGGAGGATGAAATTCGTTCTGCACGCCGATATTTTTTTAATAAACACTAATCGGAAACACACGCGAAATATATTCACACACACGACAATCGCGCCGTATATTCAACCCCCATTTCAATGAGCAACATCTCAAGAAACTAATCTAGTAAACACTGCTGGAGTCAAACCATGGCGCATGTTTGTATTCCGCCATGTTTGTTGTTTCTGTCCGTGTTTATCGGAAACTGCTTTACCGGCGCGACCCAAAATTTGAATTGCAGCGCCGAATTGTACTTATCAAATTATAATACATCATATTTTATATTCCCATAACTATAATAATTATATATCTGGTTATTTCAAATGTTTTGAATGAAATGAAGCAGGTTTGATCATTGCATTCATTTAATTATAGCGTATCTTTTTATTTAATTATTCTTGTTAATTTATCCCGTTAGTTGTTTCAATAATTTTTTTTTCATTAAAGCTTGTTCATTTGTTTTATCGTTAGTCAATTGATATAATTTAGTGCAACGACTGTTGATTGAGTAGGTTGGGTTTTTTTGAGGTTAGGATAAATAACAACAAAGGTTAAGCGTCTTGTTTTGTGGGAACGTGGTTTCGATTGTTAGTTATTTTTTTATTGAAGGTGAATAAAAATACTGTAAAAAATAATTGCACGCCATGATACTAGCATTAACATAGTCTTTCTGTGGAAAAAAGTAGAAAAAATAATGCATGAAAGAAATGTAAATAGAAATAAAACATATACGCCCACCTTTTTCGGCTTTGCCGCTAGCCTTTTCTGGTCTAGGTGAAATGGCAAAAGGGTCAACTAATTTTCTTCTTAGGCCTTCTGCAAAAATTATCTTGCGAGAAGCCACCAAGTGCTGCCATTTTTACAGCGTGACGCGGTTGAAGCTAGTTGAAGCCGACAGCGCTGTGTTTGTTCGAACGCCGCACATTCCACCGGCTTCAAATTCAAACATGCACAACCACCACTCACAACACGACACAAACTATTAGAACTACACTGAACTTTCAATTGTCCCATGTGAGAGTCCCCGTATGCGATTTATTAAAAATGGTACGCGTGTTAAGATATTTTTTTTTATTTGGCCTAACACTCCCGTGTGTACATTTTTTCTTTTGCCATCGTGAACTCAGTCAACGGTAGTTGACAGTGTCACCCTAAAAATCAATAAGTTCGCTACCCCTTATCCCTTCCCCACCCTCAGCTCATTCAACATCACGATTATCATTACTACACACAACACCAGCGCGTCAAAATAGAACGGACCGTTTTTATTATATTTTTTGTTTTCTCTTTCTCTCTCTAACCTGGTGTTCTGTGTGGACGACGGAACTACTACTAATAATGAGTGAGTTTCGAATGTTGACTTGCCGGTAGCTCACGACACAGTCGGATGAGACGATGGTCCGTCACACGGTTGGTTTTGCCACGTATAAAGTAGAGCAACCGGTAGCGGCATAAAAGTACCCAGAGGTACGGGACAACGATACGAATGCCGGGGACTGCTGCGCTTCTAGCGTGACTTTACACTGCTGGCTTTTATCCGCATAAAAAGCATCAAGTAGAAAAGTGCGAGCGGCCCGCACATTGCATAGGCTGTCTCTTCTCTTGCACAATAGAGGGGATGCACTCTTTCGGTGACAATTGACATCCGATCGGTGTGATAATAACCCCTTCTGTGCCCCATCTTCAACCGTTACGTTTAGCCGGCCGGCGGGCTATACAAAATCGGCGATGTTCTCTCCGCAACAAAAGAATCAATCAATCAGTAAATCTACCTCCAAAGAACTATTTTTATAAAAACAATTTTATTCTAATATAATTAATTAACCCTTCACTTTACACCAACATAATTATTGCATCAAACTTGGAAAATAACTTGAGCATTCATGCCAGATTTATTAACTGTGAACAAATACAAAATACAAACGAACAAGAATATTATTGTTATAATGTAAAAAAATATAGAAACTACAAGGAAAGCCACATTGGATAAACATTTTATTTTGTTGAATATTGAACTATTTGTTCATCACCGGTGGTGCAAATGATTCCACTTTGATTTTCTGAAATATAAAATGTTTTTTACTTTAAAGCAAAATCATTTAAATATATTTTTTATGTTACTATGTAATAAGAGACAATTTTTCGTTTTGATTTCGAGACGCAGTAGTTATTCATGTTATAAGACCGAAATATGTCTTTCGTCCGTGTATCATACATACATTTTTATTCGATTGCAAAACATTAAATTAAATAAAATAATTATTAAAATAATTTAATTATATAATAATCAAGTTACCGTAAAATATTTATTTAAATGTCAATGTGACGTTCGATCCATAGACGTTTGATCAACGACAAATAAAATTAAAATGTCGAGTGAGGACTGGGGACAAACTAATAATAAAAATCAAAAGAACTATATGAAAGAAAAGGCATATTAGCGATTTAAATCTTATTGCCACAAAAATAATATTCGATTCTTTTTCCAGGAATGTTTAACTATTTCATTGGCATACTTCTTAGTTTTCAACATTTCAACATATAAAATCCTCGACTTAATTGATCGCATTATTCCATGGTAAGAACAATGTTGAATTTACAAGATAATGTAAATATATCAAATATATAGCTGGTATTTACGAGATATTTAGCTAAAAAATCCAGAAATTTCTCTCAAGATTTTCACAAATTGCTTAATGATGCCCCAGATGCCAAATATTGAATGTGTTAAATAACTTTTTATTATTTTTACTACTGAAATAGTTATTTGGTCAATTAGTTTGTTAATGAAGGACATTAATAATCGATACTGTTTAAAACACAAACGAGCGCTAGCAAGTGAGTGCCTTTAATAGTTGAGATTATTAATTTCCCATTAACGTACGAATTGATTACAACATTTTCGTTCATCGCTTCTTAAAAATATTAAGAAAATCTAAATTAATTTAGTGACAATCTATACAGCATTGACATTACACTTGGCGTAAAATAATTTAAATGTCAAGTTAATATAATACAATACGTACAATCAAAACCTCGTATAATTGTCGAAATCCTAAAAATAGTTACGTAATGAAAAGAGTGTATTAATGACGTACATTAATGCATCATTTCTTAAACAAACAAACAAATTGGCATTAATAGACGACAAAAGAAAAAATATTTGTCTGCTTTGGATGAAAAAGCATACCTAGCATTTAGAAACCAACGCATTTAACAAAAAGATCGGGGTTTTGTTCTAAAATACCCGAAAAATACTATCTTATGATACAATCAAATAAAAAATTATCTAATAACATGCTGCGTTACATTTTATTGCAGTTGCTAGGCAACAGACTTTTTGGTACCTACATGTCCGAAAAATATTTTACGGACGTAAATGATCCTAATGACACTATGCAATTTATTATATCAAATGTTGTATAGTTTATTGAAACACGGCACTGCATTGGCTGTAATTTTAAATTTTACCATGAAATTCCGTATTTTAATAAAATTGCATAGTGTCAGAGAAGCATTAGCTATAAACAGGCAAGTGTCGATACAGACAATTATGATAAATAAATAAAATAATATTTATTAATAATAAGTATTAATAACTGAATTTTTTAAAGTGTTCCTTAACTAAATTACTTGCTTCTGATTATGACTGATAGTTTGTGAAAATTTGACTACGACAGTTAAACCACGTTGAACGGATTACTTGTGATATATTTGAAGCTTATTTCTGTATTATATTTTATTTTATTTTATTATATTTCGGTTTATACAATCCTTTTAATCGCACACAAAATTATGGTTTCATTCATCCAAATTATAAAATTTTTTTGTACTTGTAATTTACTATTTCAGAACGCGTAGATACAACAAAAAATTAACTGAATTTATTAAAACAGTCTCTAAATAAAATTTATGAAAAAATGGAGTTTTATTTCCGTTATTCTTTTTCTCTTCATTTTTATTTTTATTTCTTTATTTAATACAAAATAAAAGTTCAAAGTTACTACAAACGACAACAATGAAATGCATACAGTAGTTTCACTCTTCATAAAAGATTATCGGTCTACCTTAGCGATTTCCGCATGGCATTGAAACAGAAATGAACCAAATAATTGATTAACGTGCAATGCCACCGCAAATAATAAATTAGTCAAATTAAGTGGATATGCGCATTTTTTGCAAAAAAAATATTAAGAGCTAGAAATCCATTTGGAAAATTCACGTCTTGATTTGTCACCCCACGTCCGATGTTTTGATTTATTTTCACCCTTAGTTTTGGTGGTAAGAGTGGGGTGGCTTTTTGATAAAACAGAACATAATTTTAATGATGAATCTATATCAATACAAAAAATTGTGGAAGTGGTTCCATTTAAATTTTTAAAACCCTCTTGCGATAAATCCAAGCCTCCTCCCGCTGGATTTGTTGGATTTTCATGTCTTGTCATCTTAAAAATTTTATTACAGATTCTGCAAAAAATAAATAACTTGTGTATTTAACACTTTTCTCGTTGCGTGATAGTTGGCACGGTAACCAAGGCGTACCATACCGTTTTAAATTTTGTTTTTTGTCGATTACAGCGCTATCTATCACGCAACGAGAAAACTGTTAAATATAAATTATACTTGTTTTTACCCGTAAAATTCGATTTTAAAATTTGTTTTAATCCGACATGTTGTTTCCGAGATATTAGACCCGGGGGGGGGGCTTTCTGGTCACCCTGTATATATTAGTCGTATTTATAGTGTAACCAATATAGCATAGCCTATGGAAAGCGTTTTCGTGTAACGATAGAAAAGAACGCATAACACGAGAAAGAACATAAATATGCACAAGACAAATTCAGCGCTGGTTTTGTCTTTGAGCATACTCTAGACTAGACCTTTATTGATTTTACAGAGTTAGACAAAACATCAGTAAAATCATTCATAGAAAATATTTAGTTCAGAATAGAACACTTTTTGCTCTTAAATCACTGCTATTCTAATCAAAACCTTCACACTACAGCATCAACATCAACTATTAGAACCATCAACATGACATATATTAAATTCTCAAAAAACAAATTATTATTACTTAATAAAGGCCCCAAATACTCGCCAATAATGAATAACCGACATACCTCTGAAACGCTTATCGTTGAGCCGGAGCAAGCCCTTCAACACAATAAAGCTGTAGTTGCTATTTTATCAAAATTAGAAATTGCAAAAACTATCAAAAACCCACCAATTAGTAAATCAGTCGATATAAACCGCCATCAAGTCAATTCAACAAATAATAAAGGACGATGATCTCACTTTTACAAAGAGAGGAAAATCTAATGCCATAGTTATTCGTCAAAAAACAGTATCATTCAAAAAAATCAAGATTTTATTAAAAAGGAAAATCTTACAATAATACGTTCGGATCCAACATAGAAAATTCAAATAGAAATTGAGGTCGGTTTTTTCAAAAAACCGTTTTTTATTTCCACCTCAGTTTAGTTTCACTTTAATTAACAGTAATTCATTACCATTAAAATTAAAAGGACTAGAAAAAAGTCACAAACCGGATGGCCCTATACAACCAGTAATTTTATACTAGAAATAAAATTAAATAAATTAATAAAAAAATATACATAATTTTAGATTAAAAACTCAAAATTAGTATCTTTTGATATTTGTAGTATGTTCTCTAATATTCCTCCAAATAAATATTTTGATTTAATTTCAAACAAGCTTAATTACATTAATATTTGCCCATTTATTTGTGATGGAATATAATAATTACTCTCTTAAGTCCCCTCTTAGCAGAAATATTTATGGCATTTTTAGAAAAAACCCATTTTTAAATCAGGCCTTGCTGTAAAACATATCTTCTTTTGGTATAGATACGTATATTAGCATGTTTTACAGGCACTCAACTAGGCATTTTTGTAAATTTTATAAATAGTATTCATCA
>JARJEC010002039.1:0-11591 GCA_030264575.1 Tachinus sp. AB-2021 | reverse complement strand
TATACAAATAACTATAGTAAAACATTGTTAAATTTTTGAGAGATAGAACTTTTAAAACGTTTATTTATCAGTTTTACAAAAAAATTAACATGTCAATAGTGTTTCGCAAAGGAAAGATCGGAAAGTAAATTGGCTTTTAAATTTTTTGAAACTTTTTTTCTTGTTGGTAAATTACACTTGATTGGGTAAAAGTTGTGCAATACTATGCTCATCAATAGATAAATATTAGCAGTACGTTATGTTTATTCATAATCATCAATTACATAATATTTACAAAATACAGAATACAGATAAATATATGAAATAGATTGATTTTGTTATTATGGAATAAAAATCATAAGGCTATCAACTGTAGTCTAAAGTAAAACCTTTAATAATTTTATAATGCACTTCATTTCTCTATTTTATTCTAATTAGTCCATTTTTTAATTTCAATTGTAATATTATATTTTTATACATGTATTTTATTTAATTTCCTTATTTTGATACGTTTAATACGTTTTTTGTAAAAAATATTTTAAAATGCTTTTAAATATACTAATATTGTAGTTATCTTTTTTTTTTTATTTATTGGAACTTTTTTTTTAATTTCCTTAAATTTTCTTAATTTTTTTAAATTTATTTAATTTATCTTAAGTGAGTTAAGATATACGATACTGGTCAATATTTTGATCAAATTTAGAAAAAGCCACATTAAAGAAAGTAAATGTGTTGCTTAGAACACTGTAGAAATAAAACCTTCATTACATTTGCATTTTAACTACTACATTTTTTAAACAAATTTCTGTGTGTTCTAATGTAATACGAATACTGTAAATAATTATTATTTACAATTTACATTTTTTATGGACCGTACGTTGAAATTAAGATATAATAATTATTAAATAATGACTGCGCCATTACTCCATTTTGAAATATATGTTTCAAAGATTTACTGCGGGTGGGAATCATACCCACAGCCTTTGGATTACATGTGCAATACTTTACCAATTGAGCTACTGAGGTATCTTAATTGGCATTGGTTTTATGTTCTATAACCACGTCAAGGTGAATTTTTGCTTCATTTATTATTTATATGATTACAGACATATACACATTTGTATGTATGTCTAGTCTATGCTAGCACAATCCACACGGAAATTTCGACGGCGGCCGGTATTTACAATTAATTAATTGTGCCTATGTTATCCTAAAGGTCCATTAACTACTAGAAATCAATTTTATTACCACCACAAACCATCAAGTAATAATAATAGAATAGGCAAAAGGTACATACAACATTTTTAGGATACTCGATAAACAAAGAACAGTGGCTGTCTCTGGATCATATCAACAATTTGGTGAGAAATGGGAAATCGTCAAGCTGGATACGGTGTGCTGCTTTATGGAAGATATAATTTTTAAGACTGAATAATGTTGAAAATATTTATTGTATTTAATTAAGTATTTGTTATAAATTATTAGAAAAAAAGTATGTTATTTATAATAAATAAAACAACTTTTATATATCTTATCACAAAAAATATTTATTAAGCCGGACTAGTTTCGGCCAATTACCTCGTCATCATCATACGGTGATAGAAACAAATATATAAATATATAATATTTGTATATATAAATATATAATATTTGTTTCTATCACCGTATGATGATAACAAGGTAATTGGTCGAAACTAGTCCGGTTTAATACATATTTTTCACGATAAGATATATAAAACGTTGTTTTATTTATTAAAATTCAATATCACATAGTAAAGGCTACCACCATTCAATTTTTACTTATAATATGTTTTGTGCACTCAAATTAATTGTTGTTTTCAAAAGTAAATCTAATTTATACACGGTGAGTCTGTGAAGACGGAATGCTTGTGTTATAGTACCATTTAAAAATATATCAGTTTTTGACTAGGTCTCGTTGCATGGTAACAACCTCACACTTTAAATGCAAGTTCTCGCACTTGTATTAAAAATAGCTATAACAAGTATTGCTGTACATTAATGAGTTCTTAAGAGCCGCCATATCATTATTATGAGAAGCCACCTCGATATTAAGACGTGATTTAATTACCGGCTGATAACTGAAATGGGTCCATATTTTTATATTTATAAATATTTTTTAATTAACTTTTTATAGGTTAAAACATCCAGTATTTTTTTGCAAATTTTTATTTGGTATATCATTTTAAGTATACATCTCTATTCGAAGCATTTTTGGTAATATAACCTCATGTTGAATTATATTTTTTAATATTTTTTTTCTTAATTTTTTTACAGCAACATTAAGACAAGAACATTAATAATGTAAAAAAAATTCTAAATATCAGAACAATTATATCACTAACCAATTACGTTTGCTTTATACATACTAATAAATAATGTAATATAAAAATCAATTTAATTCAACTAATAATAAAGTATTGACACTAACAGTTTATGTCGAATACTGTTGATTGGAAGTACATAGAATTGATTTCTACGTTCATCTTTATTCACATCGAAAGGTTGTTCACAAGTGGCACCTGCACACAAGGCAGCAAATAAAATATATATAAACATCTTAAATGTTATAAAATACGGGCAGAACTATATGACGAAAGGTACGGTGGGTTTATATAGTTGATAATTTATAAAGTGCTAAATGTTTGAGCAAATTCCCATGAGATAAACACCGAGGAATCGGGGCATTACCAAACTTTCACGATAGTATAAAAATATACTGATTGCGTTTGATCTACGTTTATTTTTTATATGTTAATTGATTTTAACTAATAGTTTTTATAAATGACAAAATAAATAAACATAAAGGATTTTTTTTAATTTTAACTAACCAATTAAAGAAAAACAATTTTATAAAATTTATGTAAATTTATAAAAAAGTAATTAATGTATGACAGTATAAGAAAATTATAAAAAAATAAGAAAAACTACATTAAATTAAGAATAATTAAGAGAATTTAAAAAATATTAAGTAAAAATAAGAAAAATTAAGATAAAATAAAAAATCAAAAAAAAACTGAGAACAAACAAAAAAAAACAAAAAGATTTGTTTCAAAAATATTTTTTGAGCAAAAAATCATTTTGCTTGAATCAATAAGAAATACGGACACATGTACGTATAAATTTAGCTATAAATAAAATACAAACAGCGCGATCTAATAGATGTTTTACTGTTTCACTAATATTTAAATTAAATATGCCGCGCTAGCATTACGCTAGATACTTGAAATCAGGTAACACGCTGTTATGTCTTTCACAGTAGTAATCAACTATTAGATGGCGATGTCAATACTTCATCTATTTTTTTTTTGCAAAGAACTATTTTGTTATAATTTTAAAAAATACTTTTTTTTAAATTACAATAAAGCATTACAATAGCAAAATTCTAATTCTAATTAAAATTCTAAGAAAATATTTAAAAAATTAAAATTTTGTTTGTTTCAAAAAATCTAACAATTTTTTTTTCTCGTTCTGGTATTATTTGAACACAAATTAATTTAATTTATTTTTCTTAAATATAAAAATCTTAATAATTATTGAGTCAACAAGCTTGTTAGTGATGTAATTAATTATTAATAGCCATTAACACGGGTGTTGATTTAAAAATGTTGCATTGATAGCTTAAAAATATTCACAAAAATCCAAATTAATTCCGTGATCAAATATCCAATCTTGATAATTTTATTTTCGACAAATTGAAGACATATCGGATACAGACGCATTTGTTGAAATAACACTTGTGTTTGAGAAGGACACAGCTCTTATGTGGCAAAAATTAACTGCTTTGTAAAAAGCGTTTGCTCCTAAACGACCGGTACATGTAGTCTACAAGATTTTTTCTCAACAAAACAGAAACAGCCCACTGCCACAGATCAATTTATAATCGCAAAATGAGCAAAATTTGCTAAAATAGTTGTTCACCAACTGAAGTATTTCAGATAGACACGATGATCTCACTGTTGCACCATTGTATTAAGGAGAAATGCCACAAAGTGGTATACAGAATTCTGAACCTTGCTTCATAGATTCTGTAAAGTAGAAAGCACGCTTCTTGAAATGAAAAGTTATTACTATGCAGCTGCAAGTAATGGAAAAAAATTGGCACCTAATGCAAATATTTCGGTCACATGTTTAATGAATGCAGGAACAACTAAAAGGTTCTAAACAAAAAGGCTCAACAGACAGTCGAGAATCGAGTTGTTTTCAAATTTTTATGTTATGGTTGTTTAAAACCTGGAGTAGCACGAGGTAAATGCTTTACATGTAGCCCACAAACAGCATGATAGAATTGTTAATAAAAGAAATTTTAATTGATAATTTATTTTGAGTTGTTGACACTATTACATGATTGAAAAATGGCTATTGAATATTTTTATTAAAAGTTTGATTATTATTCTTAATAGTATTAGTTTTACCTGTGTTTGGTGTACGGTACGTTTCGGGAATTCTAGGAATAACTTTTGGACAGTTAGGATTAATTTGTGTTAGTTTTTTAAACACATTTTGCTAATTTTGTCGTTAGAGAACATACGCTGTTTCTAGATTTGCGGGGTTTTTATTATGAATTGGTTCACCAAAATCGTTATATTGCATTAAAATTCTTAGATATGTCTGTAAAGCTCTTATACACATTTGTTTTCATTAAACTCATCTGTGCAACTTTGTTGTTTAATTTTACCTTAGTTAATAACAAATTAAACTTGATCAAAATATTTTGAATTAAATTCCTACACTGCTTCTATAAACAGGGGCAATATTGTTGGGTTTCAATTAAAATTTGGTACAGCGTTTATCTAGGCGGGTGTAATGGAAGCTCGTGTGCTACGCTTAATATTTAAATTTAAATGTCAAGGACGATCAACAAGTGAATCAATTTTAATAATTTTAATATTTCATTAAAATATTAATGTGGAACATTCGGTTAAGGCAAAAGACAAAAAATGTATTGAGTAAATAATTGCGAAAAGAGTGATAACCTTCATTGATGAATCTTGATGAATCTAAATCTAAGTGATTAAAATCCGTCGCAACTCCACTATCCCGCTCAGCATTTTGTGAAGTTAGCGAGTCTGAAGTTTAGACAATTACCAATTCTCAGAGTTTTTGCCTTGTGCGTACATGTGTTAATCATACCGTATGATGATGATTTGTTCAAACTAATCAGTGTTTAATAATTTTTGTGATAAGATATATATATATATATATATATATATATATATATATATATATATATATATATATACAAAGTTGTTTTATTTATTAAACTGCACTATCACATAGTAAATGCTACCACCATTTAAAAATTAAATATTTTTTCTAAATTTATTAATTAATAATATGTGTTTCCTCATTTGAGTTGCAAATCAATGGATTTATTTTGAAAACCATTAAATTCCACTGGTGTGTAATATGTTATTTGCAACTATTTGAACTATACTAATACTACTTTAGTATGACGATAAATTACTAGAATTTTGCATTAGGAGCAGGATATTTTAAATTAAAACTTAATCTCAAAACTATAAACTTATTTTTATGTGCGAAGAATGATTATTACAAATTTCCAATAAGAAATTTTTGGCGGTTTTAGTGAAGTGGTAGAAGTAGTGTATTTAATGAATTATAGTAGTAGAGGCCTGAATAAAAACAGCTCATGATTGAAATGTTCGAATACTGTATTGCATTGCATTGCTGCACATTATAAGAATTATATTTCCAATTTTTGAATGAGACGATATGTTTTAGACGCTGAAGTGTCTCCAGAACATCAAAAAACCGCAGTTCAACTGGTTCAAACGCTCATAATTGTACGCGAACCTGCTGTATGCAGACAGTTAATTATATTATTAATTATTTTATCTTATATGTAATTTGTATCATCATGTTAATAATGTATGTTAATTATTGTAACTGTAACTACTATTGTATTTGACCTGACAAATGTTATTATAACAATCATTCTTATCTAATAAAGTTATTATTATTATTATTGTTATTAGACAAAGATTAGTAATAAGTGATTTAAATGCATATAGGTCAATTTGAGTAGCTAATCTTATATAACTAATCAAGCAACTAATATTATAGTTTGCAAGTCGCCGATGAAAATCAAAATTTGGAAGAGCGTTATTGGAGTCGATACGCCATAAAGTCTAGAGATGACAAAGAAAGAAAAATGATTTGTTAGTTGCCGTTGTTCAAAATTAGTATAAGGAGGGCTTGTGATGATTTGGACGGAGATTTTACTAGGAGCACCTTATAGTATGTTGCAGAAATTCTAAATAAAAGTTATAAAATAATATATGTTTTAGTTTTTAAAATTTAATGAAACATCTATTATAAATGAATAATTTAAGTAATTTATTTAAATCAACAATCACAAGGACATGTGCATTCATATTTGACCCCATCGGCTGTTTGGGATTTTTTTGGCGTTTTCTATTGTGCATTTGCATTTGCAGACACATTTGCTGCAGTCTTCATCATTGGTTTTACATGTACATGTGCAATTGCAATCAAACTCTCTTTCTGAAGTTTGAATTTTACATGTTTTTGTCATTGTACATGTCTTATCATCTACTGGTTTGCATTGGTCGGCTTTGAAGGAGCAAGAATCTATAAAATGTAATATTTGTTAGAAATATAAATAAGTAAATAACAAATTATAGATTATTAATGTTACATTACAAGTACGTGCACATATTTACTAACTTAGTTGTAAATGTGAGTTTTACTCACATTTACCTAAGTTCAACTCACATTTACAGTTCAACCAACTTAGTATGGCATATGAAAAGTTTTTCCACACAACTATAGAAAAACTCTGACCGTCTTTTCTATATTTGAGCAAAAATGTCTCCCGTAGGCCATGCTAAGTTTGTTGTACTATACCTCAGTAAATGTAAATATAAATCTACATTTACTAGAAAATGTACACATATTCCAACTTATATAGACAAAAGTGAAAATTCATAAACATAATGTGGTTGAAATTATTTATAGGTACTATTGTTATCCTACATTATCTTAGCCAAAAGTCAACTAACCTAACCTATGGGTGATTCGATGATGTGACCGATGTGATCGACTTGTGGAACCAAACTGGTAAATTTCCCAAGTAGCATCAGTTAGTATAATACGAGTAACCTATTTATTTTTCATATTTTCAGTATAAGTTATATATTTTAGCATGTAAAACTACAAAGACTATAGATATACTATTTATTATATCTATAGTTTATATTATCCTTTAAAATATTACTATCATAAAGTACCTAATGTTTAAATAAAACAAAAATAATAAAATAATTGTATAAATTATTCCACATCACATTATGTTTATTTTTTTGCACTTTTACCTATATTGTACGTGTTTGAAATATATAACATTAACCCTGCGTTCAGATTTATTTACCAACATTTACCAACCAAGCTGCTAAATGTAAATTATTCATTTCCCGGTAAATGTACATTATCGAAATGTGTACTTTCACCGTTACAAATACATAAAAAATTACAATAATTAGTAGTTGTTAAGATAATTATTTAATTATTTTAAAAATATTCTCACTCACCTTTTTCACAGCTAGACATTTTGTTTTTATAATATTGTTTTGTTTTTGTAATTATTTAAGACTTGTTTTTAATATCTATATGATATTGTTACTTTTACTTTGAATGTACTTTGTGGTACAGACTGGAACTTATATACATTAATATCCCATTATCACCGTGTGCAAATTGCAAGCGGCTCAACTAAGCATTAAAGATGTTAGATGGGTATGTTTTCTTTTAAGCAATAATGGATGGAAGTGTGCATAATCATTTAGAACGTTTGCACACGGTACTATTTTATAAAAAATGATTACAGAAATTCTGGAAACATCGATTTAGTTACATTTTTTTATATTATGTAGAATTTTGTGAAATTACTATTATTATTATTCATTATTAATTTTATTATTGCGTCATAATTATATTATCTTTATTTTACAGATTATTGTCTATATATAATGTTTATATCATTTTCGTTAAATTATTGTTTCAAAATATTTGTTTTTTTCTCTCTAACTACATAATTTTTATTTTGATCAAGGATAATTGACATCTCTATATTTTGTAGCTACATTCAATTTAATTTGATCTGAATTATTATTTTTCTTAATGAAATTTCGCACATACATAACTTATTGATGTGATGAAAATTACTGGCACGTCTTGTCGGTGTACTTTGTTATACTTCAAGCCCGAAAGCAAAATGTAAATTATTTTAAATAATTTCACAAATGAAGCATAAATATTCTTTTTCGGTTTTGGCTATTAGAATGACTCATTAACATATCAGACATTATGCTAAAATAAGCTTTATTCTTTAATGATTTTTAATCCTTAATAATTTTTAATTATTTTTATAAATAATGCTAGAATGAGCTTTATTCTAGCATTATTTTCCATCTTCAATGAAATTTAATGATTTTTATTTGCAACAATAGGCAGTATGCAGAGCTGGGCAAATACTTATAAAAAAAGTATTTATATAGTAAATACTTAATAATAACTCTACCAGAGGTGGTCTAACCGGATAGCTTACCCCGTAGAACTGATTAAAATGTAATTCCTTTGGTGAGTACCCCGTTGATTTATGCAATACAGAATTCGTAAATTTAGTAAAATTGTCAAATTCATACGCCCATTCTGTATGCTGTTCTGAGCAGTACGTTCGAAATATCCGCAATAATTCCCGCATGGTGCGCCCTACCGGATTTACTTGTGAATGCCGTACGGAACAGAAATGTACTTTAATATCTAATGCTTCTAATGTACTTCGCCACTTCGCTGACGCAAACTGCGTACCGTGTACTGATAATATTTTCTTCGTTTCTCCGTATTTGGGAATGTGTTCTTTCACTAATCAATTTTAAATAGATCGCGTGGATGGTTTTTTGAGGGGTACAAAACGGTATATTTTGACGATACAGAACGAATTCAGACAAACACATAAAAAGGACAGGCCTCCTCAAAAATTTAGTAGGGGTCCGTATAATTTACTTGAAAGTAACATTTTTTTTTCTTATGGAACTATCGATATCAACGCCGGACGAGGTAAACTTTGATGTTTGGCCCTTTGACAAATATCGTCCTTTAATAACATTCTTGACATCCTGTGACAATTTTTGTCAAACTATATATAACTGTATAACTATGTCTTTAACTAGACTCTTTGGGATAACTAGTAAAAACACACATAACACTCCTAATAAAATCAATTATCAAATATAACAAATCTACGCGACAAAAACTCATAGGTTTTCACTTCCTCCCTAATGCGACTTAACTTTTCATCAGGTTGTTGCATCTCACTTAACTTATCTATTTCTGAAAGGCTACATGTAAGTGATTCCGTTGTAAAAGCCAAAAACAACAATCTGAAGAGTGGGCAACCGAGTATTCGGGTTACATGACAAATAATCCGCGCCAATATTTTTTTAACCTGATATATGCTTTATACCAACATCGTATTATTGCAATATTAACGCCCAACTGGTGATTCTTCGCAAAAGTAGTCGGCAGGAATTTATATAGAAAAATTTTCTCTTAGTAGTGACCTTCATAAGTCGAAACTCGGAGCGCCTACATATTTATTTTTAATAAATAAATTTTTTTGGTTAAAAACTTAGTAATTTTCTTTTATTTATTTCTAATAATGAAGTAACACATAGTAGAGGTCAAAACAATCCTTATGAATAAGGATATTGTCAATAATTGCTACCACAAAATCCAAATTCTGGCCATAAAATTACTGATATGGCCCGAGAGAACGACGCCACCGCGTTGCAAAGCACAAAAGGCATCATCCTAAATTGATTTCATTTTGACCCAACTACAAAGCCAATTTGCTTTTAAATCGCACCTTGGTCAATGACTTAAGAACATCATCAATATTTCTTTCTTGTTCGTGGTCTTGAAAATCATCATCTTGTCAAATTGTGTTAGAAATGCATCCCCCACGATCTAGATTGCCTTATAAACTTTTGTTTCAGTAAAAATTTAAATTTTGAAAATGGTAAATTAAATCGGAAAATTATTTCTGTAATTTGATTTATAAAATCAACCTGGTGCATATTATCTTGTTTATCAAAATCTGGTAAGTGTTTAAATATGCAGTAGTCAAATTCTATTACATCATTGTTTACATTATTATTAGGTTCACAATTATTTTTTTGTTTTTTTTATTACAATTTGTATAACTATTATTCGCATTTGTTGAATTCAAAATCAATTGTACCGTCAAATTTACTATGTCTTTAAATAGGTTATCAAATTTCTCCGCGGCCTCAAACGATTGAGTTTTATTTGAAAAAATACGCCCCCCCCACCCCACCCTTTTCTCTTCCCACGATGGCCTTGAGGCGGGTACTTAGTAATCCGTGTCCACCACGTGCATGGATGTATCGCTGCCGAATATTGCAATTATCATATCCGCACGTTTTTCTTCAAATTTGAACGATTTTTGGGGCAAATATAAGAACGACATATCTGAGAATGTTTAGAATCGTGTGCGTCGCTAAACTGCAACATTGCAGAAATTCACAATAATACATTGATCATGGTAGAAAACATTGATGGCGAATAAAGTGTTGTATTTGGGCTTGATATAACCCAATTCAATCCAATGCACGATGCAAATAACCACAAGTTATAAAGAGAACAACAATACGATACCAAACCATTAGCCGAAGCAGTTTGTACAACTGTTTCGCAATTAAATCAACAACAAAAGGATTTTTTGTTTGTCAAGGATTTGATCGCAGAATGTTGCTCTAATATTGACGTTATTTGAATAGCAGCAACGATGTTAGAAAGCGAATGAATTGCACATTCTGTAAGCAATGGCAAAGATTCTACAGATATGTAAAGTAATTGTTTGAGACAAATGCACAATGGCCTACAAGAGGTCAATGGAGGCGGTGGACAAAACGTTGACCAATCATCGTAACAATCAAGAATAAAAGAAGTACTGCTCGGATTTGAACTCCTAGCCCTGTAACAGCAATCAGACACTAACTACTGAACGAAAATAAATTAATATAAAATTTTAAAAAATTTTGTCAAATTAATATTGTTTAATTATTTCTTATTATATTTTCTAATAATATTTAATATAATTATCATATAGCTAAAATCAAAGAATATCTAAAATTAAAAAAAAAAACAAAAATTAATTTATTAAGATCAACAATAAGTGTACTTTACTGCTACAGTGAAAGCTTGGTAAAGTCCCGATTCTTAAAGATTTATTTCGCGGGAAGTCCCAAACACATTTAATGTTTTATATATTTGCTATATAAACTTGCAATACTTTTAATCATGTATCAGTTTTGCTTGTGTTTTATAACATTTAAGATGTTTAAATATATTTTAATTGCTGCCTTGTGTGTAGGTGCCTCTTGTGGACAGCCTTTCGACATAATTGAAGATGAAAGTGGAAATCAATTCTATGTACTTCCAATTAACAATATTCGACATAAACGGTTAGTATTAATACTTTATTGTTAATTGAAGTAAATTAATTTATATACTATAATATTTATTAG
>JARJEC010002035.1:0-38029 GCA_030264575.1 Tachinus sp. AB-2021 | reverse complement strand
TTTTTAATGTATATTTTCAGGACAGTGAAATTTTGCATTACCTATCTTGTTTAATTAATTATTACAAATGTTTTTGTAAAAAATAAATAAAATTATAATATAATATACACGGAATAAAATTGCTTATCCAGGCTTTCAACAAATATATAGAAAGAAATATATTAGTCAGTACAGGATAGGATGGGAAAGAATATGATAATAATTCATTTTAAAAGAATCTTTACATAAAAAATATCAGGTTGATACGAGTTTGAAGTTAACTTAATCGTGTCTCAAATATGCTATAAAGAGATTTCCTCAATATGTAATCATTTTTTCTTAAAAAATTTCATGTTCGATCTGAGAAGGGAGAATCAAACCGAATTTGATTCCGAACTTGATTCTGCCGATTTTCCAACTTTTATTTAAAAAGTTTTTTCTAGTTATACACACGTACATACGAGCAAGGCGCGCGATTTTCGTTCGACGTCCTTTTTTAATATGATAAGTTTTATATCGCGCGCATCCAAATATGCTTTTTTATATTACGCGGGGCAAAATATAAGGAAATGCGTATAGGGGCTTGAAATTTGATTCGCTCGGATCGAGAAGTTTTGAAAGCAATCTATGAAGGGTTTCCATAAAACCTTATTTGCGTTTCTGTATATATCCGTATGGATCATATTGAATGACATTGATTGGCAAATAAATATTACATTTTGATGCGTATTTCAAAAAATCAAGTTTTATTTATGATTATTTAAAAAAATGCTTTCTTGTAAATTCTGAGGGCAATTTTTCATTCTTTCATTCGGTTGGAATATAAAAATTGCATAAAATTTTCTAATCTCTACGTAAGATAAACGAGTTAGTTAGTATTTAAACACAACACAAAGTTTGCTAGTAATTAACTTCCGAGTCAAAGTAACCACACGGTCTGAGCGTTAGTCTACAAATCTCTATGGAGAAGACGCCGAAAACTTCAACGGTTTTATTTATTTTGTTTAAAATTTAAAGTTATCAACATTACATAAAAATAAGGTTGTTTATTCTTAAAATAACAGATTTCAATATTTTATAATTTTTTCTAAAAAAAAAGTACTTTTTTATTGAAAAGTTCTACTAACTGATATAAAGAACAACTAATCAAATAAATCAAAAAAATTTAATTACAGTACTACAACAATTATTTTTGATAATTGAGATGTATTTAAAAAAAATGATTTTTTAAGTTTGCACTATTGGTTTTTCGAGACACACCCCGAACCACTTTATAGCAATTGACTTTAATTTTTTTTTTAAATTCAGTTTTGGAAATTTATCCAGAGCGACTACTAAAAAATCAGCCATTATTTAAACAGTAATATTTTTAGATTATTTCAACTGTTTTACATTATTACAGTTGTGATATAAAATTGAAATAAAAATTCAATTAGCAAAACAATCACTGAACAATCCAATTTCATAATATTTCATTTAAACACAATGTGTACGAAGCACCACCATATTGCACCCAATTTAAAACCACTTTTGTCTAAAACAATAAAATTTCACTCGCATATTGTTAGATAAATAAAAAACTACCGGATATTTGATATATACCGATACGAAATGAAATTTCCAGCACTTGCACGTGTATGCATCCCATTTAACCCGGAGTTATTTTACTGCTATTATATATAGTTCGGAAATCCATGCGAATTTTGCCAACTCGAAAATTCTAGCGGCATTTATTATATCAGAGTTCGAAAAACGGGGCTGATAGTGCAGGCATTAATCGATGCCATTCGGCCGGTGCCGAGTGAAGGTTTTAAATTTTAACCAGGTAATGACAGAAGTATAAATGTGTTGTTCAAATTTATGGTGCTTCGTTTCGATCTCGCATGATTTATTGTTAATTTTAAATGAAAACCGTACATTAGCATAGGAATCACTGGCATCGGGACCATTACGGTGATATATTATGATATACTCGGTACAACCTGCGCCTGTCAATTAGTTTGGCAAAAGGAGGAATATGCACGGCTAGTTTTAATTTCCAGCAATTCAATCCGCGAATTATGGCAGGACGGAATAGGGAAATACTATTTCCGATGATATATTACATATGGGGCCATTTGGAGCTACTATAAATTTAAATATTTAAGTATCTATACGAAGACAGTTTTAAACGCTGTAGATTTATTGGCGAGATAGCGATTATTCTGGATATTACTTCAGTTATTAATAGAAATGTTGCTAGGAATTATAGATTTATAGTTAAATATAGTTTATTGCCATTAATATAACTTAGACCCATTTTAGTTGTACAAATATCATTTGCCAAGCACTAACTACAAGCACAATATTGATGATTAATCAAATGGCTTGAACTTATTAATAAATATAGCACATCTCGTTATTGATTACTCATAAAACCGGTCCTTAAAAAGTATTATGTTTACATGGTATTTCACAACCTGTACGCAATAACTTGAAAAATGATTTCAAAAACACTTATTAAAAAAGAAGAATTATTAAAAAAATGTAATAAATTATTTTTACTTTTCAATTTATACGGTAAAATGTGCAAAGCAAATATTAGCGCAAAAATCAAGTTTGATTAGTATTTACTTTTTATAAATAACAATTTCTGTAAAATTCAAGTTAGCTTAGTTTTTATTTTTTTTTTAAATAATTTGTTTAAAAAATAAGTTTTATAAACTTAGTTTGTTTAGTATTTCCATTAGCAGTTTATGGGGGCTTATGGATTTGGCAAGCTTAAATGTGCATTGACAATGAGTGAAATAACATTGAACAGTTGCTACGACTATATGCACAAATATAAGTTGTTGTTTGTTAAAAAATCATTTATAAGTTGTTATTTTGTTCACATTTTACCAAATAAATTGAAAAGTAAAAATATTTTATTAGAATTTTTTTCATAATAACTCATTTCATGCTTTTAGCAATCATTTTTTAAGTTTTTGCGTATAGGTTGAGAAACACCCCATATAATTAGAAAAAAGTAAATAATATTTTAAGTTTCTGATTATAACCTATATTTTTACATTGTTTAGAATTAGAAGGAACTTGTAGATTTTAAAACAAAATTAATTATAAATAATTAATGTTTTGGTTATGTAAGGGTAAGTATTAACTTGCAACTAAGTGCCGGAACATAACAACACTCCGCAACACAGGAGCGTTCTATGGGTTATCGGTTTTCTGCGCCAGATCAAAGGAATTTCAGTAAGTGGATGTTACGCGGCATTGTTATGCAAGTGTTTAAATAATATGTGGACATAGTGTAGCCACTCCAGCAAAGATATATTATTAATATTTGTTTTTTGAATTTAACATAAAAATGTTTAGTAAAAAATAGTTTCTTCGATGAAGCGGCTTTATAGGATTCACGGTAAGTTCATCGAAAATCAATTTATTGAAAACCAATTCATCGAAAATCAATAAATCCAAAATCAATTATTAATAATTAAAATTTAAAAGATGATTGTTATTTAATAAGTGTAGTCTTTCAACTTCTATTAAGCACTACTTTTTTTGCTTTCTGATCCTCACAACATTCTTTCAAACACAAAGTATTATTAACTATTTTCAACATAGTTATTTTTATACGGTTGATGTTAAGGTAATTTACCATAAATAAATATAGTTTTTATTTCTTGATTTTCTTTTCAATAATTATTATAAAATTTATTCATTGTTAATAACTAAGATTTTTTCCAGGCTCACTATGTATGTCATAAATAAAGAATAATATGCTTTAACATAATATGTTAAGTCTTTTAATAACTAGAAGTAATATAAACGTATAAACAAACATTAATAACGAAAATTATCTATTGTATTCTATAGACTTATAGTGTTAAATGCCGATTAAATCATTCTAAAATGAGCTTATTATACACAATGTTATTGTAATTATGCTGGTTGTGATTTAATGATAATCCGCAAACCTCATAAACATTAAATATTTATGTGTTAATTAATTACCTACACCAGAATAATTAACCATCCGACCATTTGTTTGGCTTTTGCTATAAAGGTGACTGGGGTCAGCCTCAAACCACAAGTAGCTTGTTGGGCTCCAAGCACTTTGCACTATTCTTCCTGCTCATTATGGCTACCCATTAATACCTCATACATTTCTTGTAATACTAAAGGATTTACTAAAATAATTCAGAGTGTTTAGATTTTAATAACAAATAATTGAAGTTTATGACAAATAATTTGTCGAGTGCATAGCAAATACTTCGATGCTAAAAGTCATTTGGAACGTATTCAACAAACTTGTTTAAATTTATACGGATGTAGCATAACTAATAATATACAACACTATTGACGAAGTCGTTCTAACTAATCTTAATACATAAATTACTAGTTTTAATTTTATTTACTAACATATTCTACATAAATTCTTTTTAATTGGTCATATCATACTTCGATTTTATTAAGTGCGATTTATCAGATTAATGAAATCTGATCAACTCTATTACTAATACCAAATATCATCTGAAGCTTTTTCAATTGAGCGCTGTTGATGTGATCTGCGTAGAAATATTTGATGAGTTTTAAATTGTTCCCGTTAAACATTTACGGATTTTACCGTGTTTATTTTTTACGTGTCAAATTACTTATAGATTAAATAATAGATTTTTTTTACATAGTTGTTCACAACGTTGCAACAAATAAATGTATAAGTTGAATATAGTATGGGTTATTATTTGTATGTATTTATTTTACTACTGAAGGTGGATTTTATATTTATATGTACACCATTCAATTATTTATATTTTTCTATAAACAAAACCATTCACTGTATTCACACATAATTCATACTACTTTTGTTTCTCATCTACAATAATAATTTTACTTTATACAACAGATCATACATACATCACTAGTATTCTAGTTTGGGATAGAAATGAATTTAGATACAAAGCCAAGCAAATATTCAATTTTGGCAAATAAATTAATTCTAAATAAATCAAAAATTAGTTCAAAATATATTTTCAATTTTAAACACGTAAAAATGTACAATTTTTTGGAGTTAACATTGATTCTAATTTTCCATGGCAAACATATCACAAACTTGTTATCAAAACTAGAAGTACAATTTATGTAATTGTAAATGTTGTAAACTTGTAAATTAAAAACTACTTTAGCAATCAAAATTAATAATACTAACGAATACAGAATCAACTAAGTAAAAAAGGGGGTAACGGGAAAAATATATTAAATGCAAATACGCGTTTATCTCCCAACATATGTAGTCTACAAAAGAAATGTATAAGTTGGGCAGGTTGAGATTTTTTTAAATTTAATGCCAGCTTTTATAGCATCTTGCTCTCACTGTGCAATGGTTAGTTTTTGCATCACCCACCTTTATATAAATACACTTAGTTGCTCCTCATTTTGACAACAGCAAATCTTTACATTTAAGTAGAAGATTCTACATTCAACTATTCTTGAATTCTGTCCCCTAAATTTGTATTTTGATCTGCTTAGTGGGCTGCACTGCAAATAGAATAATTATTAGATTGTTATAAATAACTTTTGTTATTAATTTTTATTTTATTTTGAATGGTTTTTTATTTCATTTATAAATATTAATAAATTAAATAAAACAAATTTTTATATATCATATCAAGAATGGTTTATTAAGATAAATATTAGTTTCCTTATCTTAATGATATATATATATATATATATATATATATATATATATATATATATATAAATAATTGGTCATAATAAGATATGTATTGTTTATCATAAATACAAAGTATAAGTTATTATAAGTACATATTTAAATTAATATGTTTATAATTTTGTTTCAGGTATGTCTACAGCAGCTTCGACTTAGTATTATCTACCAAGCAAACGGTAACAGTTTATATAGCTTATACCAAACGATTGCCAGCATCTTAATTTTATTTAAAAATTTCACCTTAACACTTACCAATTTTAAATAGTTGAAACCATAAGAGCTTTTAAATCGAATGTCATTTATTAAATTGAAGATGTAATTAAAAATTATCAAGCACTCAAATCAACATATGCTGAAAACATTTTTATTATAAATAAAATTATATATTTTTTAACATTTTGTTAATACAAAATATAATTTTCCAATAAAAAATATAAAGTTATGGTACGTAGTTATGGTTCTCCGTGTTGCTCTGCATTCTACTCATATTCAGCTTAAGATAAAACAACTGACCTGTGTTATCTTGAGTAGCAGCTGAGCTTGGTAATCCTTTATACCAGTCATTAAGACTTTTATAAATGATGTTTTTTTTTGCAAAGTGTCTGCATGTCCTTTTTTAGCGGTAGATATGGGCAACTGTGTACAATTGTGTACTAATCAAATTTATCGAAGTATTTTTCATGCCTTTTCTAGTTGTTGAAGGTTTTATAATTCTAATATAATTTTTTTTGTATTGATGGTAGTGGTATTTTTTACAAAATGTAATAAAAGAGCGGGTACTTTAATATTTTTATTCTACAAGCCCAAGTATTAGATAAAATACTTAAATGTGTTAAGGGGCATAAAGTTTATGTACATTGCCTAAAAGGTGCCGATTTTACTACTACGTTTTCTATTAACTTGTCCAAAAATAGCAAAATGCGTCATTTGGCGTGTCACTTTTGTAAATGGTAAAGTTGTATAAGTTAAGTTTGCATAGATAGTATAGCAAACTGAACTTGTGATGTGGGGATTTGGAGATTTGTATATTGATTTTTTTTTTTTTTTTGATTGCTGCCTTCTTATGATTTCTATTCTCTAACATAGAAGCTTTTTTTTCATTTTAAATGCTCATTACAATGAATCTCCAGGATATGTTTCCTATCTGCGGGTGCTTTCTCATGTTTGCAATGTTAATCCTTCTTCGGTTAAAAATGGAAAGATTATATTCCTTGCACAAAAATTCTCAACAATTCTCCTTTGAGAAATGTTATAAGGGTTAATTGGGTTCTTTTCAATTTTCTATACACCAATTATATATAGAGCTTCTGTCGAGACGAGAAAAATTTCGATCTCGTCTTGAAATCGAGATTTTTTACCAAGGTCGAGATCGAGATCAAGACAAGATTAAAACGAAATCTCGGCGAGATCAAAATGAGATCTTGACAAGATCATTTAAAGAAATTTATAAATAAAATTATTATTTTATGTATATCAGTAATTTATTTATCCAAATAATATAAATGTAATGAGCATTTTATTTGACTAAGTAACTCTTTTTTTTAAATTTGATGTGAAAGCTACATTAATTAGCATATTATGTTTGTATTGTGGTAAAATATAAGTAAAACTATAGTACCACCATCAGCCTGTTTTAGAAGTTGTAATATTTTATCAGCTCAGACGTATTTTAAATATAAATACAGAACTTCATAATTGAAATGAACCCTCTTAACAATAGAACACTAACGTATGTAAATGTTACGTCTGTTTTTGGATTAAATGCGTATTCCCCTTTCAGCAGTCTCCAAGTCTTTGTTAATAATAAAATAAATGTTTAGTTTGATTTCTTTCTAAAGCATCCGCCTACGCAAAAGAAAATTAAGAACATAATAAACGCCAGTGACTTTAATGATGTGAGTGATTATGGGCAAGATATTTAACAACATGAAATATATAATATATAACATTTTAGTACGTCAAATTTTCGTCTTGTTAGTCTTCAGGTATAAATATTTAACGTTAGTCTTGTAGGGCATGTCAAAGCAAAATATATAAAACAAGCTAGGACATTTTTGCAGATTAAAACAACATGTTTTATCGGAAAGAAATTCATTAATTCACCAACAACTGATTTTTTCTAACAAATGTACTGTTTTGGACTTCGTGAAGATTATAAAAATAATAATAATGTTGCGAATATTAAATGGGTTTTGCCAGTACGTAAAAGAAGTATGCACATTTAAATGGTGCAAAATACTCAAATTCAGAAAATTATTACTAAATTCCTTTGAGACAAACGAAATATGATATTTAATGCATTTGTCTAAATTTAATTTTATTTCATAATTTGTATTGTTTGTCCGTTTAATTGTTATATATATATATAAAAGTGTCGGATGAATTTAAGAGCAAAAAGAATTAGTGAATTAAAATTCCAGCATTACATTATTAAAAAACAAAAGACGATCTGATAATTGTAAAACTGCAATTTTGAAATGACCTACCTTGCAAAACTCACGGTTGTCCGGAGTGAAATGATATCGAGAATAAACGACTGCTTTTTCTGTGGTTGGCCCTTGTATACACAATTAACATAATTAATGTTTTCATATTTTGTCAAAGAATTGTTTTTTATGTTAATTAGAAAGAATATTACAAGTTGTAATTTTATAATGCCGAAAAGCAAGAAAATTAAAAATTAATCTATACTTAATGAAATAGACTATTTTTAGATAATAAGATTACAAATGAAAATGGTTTTCAAACTAAATATTAACTATATAACTAAAGTTATAAAATCAAATGATTTAACGTACGTAAATTGTTCTAATATCAGTTGCTTTGGGGTTGAATTTACTACTCTTGGATATTCGATTAACTAGAAACAATAACAGAACAGGTTAAATAACATTTAAATAGATGCACAATAAACCCCAATATATTGACTACTAATAGATAAATTCGAATAATTTAAAAAAAGGTTTCAACTTATACTTAGTTATGCGCACTTTTAGGTATAAAGCTATATAATAATAATATTAAATAAATCACCACAATTACAGTATACATATAAAAGAACTATTCTAAGCCTTCCATTTCATTCTCTCCTCCATATTAATCAAAATCCCATTTGCAGACTTCAAAATAGTTTCTGATATCAATTCCAGTTTATGCCGAGGGACGGCAGCACTCAGCTCAAAATGCCTTAGTACATTTGATATCGTCGCTTTCATCTCCAGCATGGCAAATTTCTGCCCTATGCAATTCCGCAATCCGGCACTGAACGGAATAAAACTGTACGGACTCTTGCCCAATTGGTTTTCCGGCAGAAATCGGTCCGGGTCAAACTTGTCCGGATCTGGAAAGTATTTTGGGTCCCTCTGAATTCCGTAGGCGAATATATTTACGATAAAACCTTTTGGTATTATCATCTCATTACCTAAAACATAAAAGAGTTTGTAGATTATTTAAGTAATAAATAAAAAAAAACAAAATGGTTTTCATTATATGTTTTGGAAATCAAATAGTTCTTAAAAATGTTCAGTTTATTTATTGTGCTATAAATTGATAGTTTTTTTAAATGGCAACCCCAATTTTTCTTGAATTTTCTTGAATCTACATACAAAAATAAGCTCTTTCATGCTTATTTTTGTATGTAGATTGACGCAAAAAGTAAAGTAAGTTAGGATTGGTTTGATAAAACAAATCATGTATTAAATTTTCAATAAATAGCTTTGTTCCGTTAATTAATAACCTTAATATTTAAAGACGTCCATAAATTTATAATAAACAACATGCTTGTTCAATACTGCTGATAATAAAAAAATTATGTAATTATTCTTTTATTAAATTTTGTTATCAAACGTAAAAAAAATAAATTTTGTACATTTCGGAAGAATAATTGAGGTTGCCATTTAAAATAAAATTAATGACAAGTTTTATTGAATTTACATATTACTTTATGACCTCATTTAAGTGAACATTGTATAGTTAATTTACTTTGTTTACTTGATTTTTCTTTCAAAAGTTGACTTACACTTAGAGTACATATTACTTTAAAAGTTTAGAGTGGTAATACATTTAAATTTTTTATTCAACATTCCTTTTGCTTTTAAAATATGTGGACATACATAAAAAGCCCCATTAAAAAAATATTATTTTTGTGAATATCTCATTATCCAGTTTCTTGCTAATTTGGCCAATTTTGTAACCCCAATAATAACAAAGTTAGCAATGGTGAACTAAAATTTTGTTGTTTTTTATAAATTGCTTTTTCAGAACATTATTTTTAATTAAATCCAAAAATTAAATATAATTTCCTTGTAACATTCAAAATCATAATAACGGGTGCTCACCCATGTTAAGTATATTTTGTTTTAACATAGTGGAATTTGATCAAAAAATTATACTGCAAAATATGATTGATAAATATTAAGTTTTCTAATCTATTTTTAGTATTTTTAAAGTCCATTTCAATGGCCATCGTACTAAGGCAACTTGCTATAAATATTGATAAAATAATTTAACTCACTAGAGAGAAATGTAATGAAATCCGATCCACTTACTTATTTTAAAATTTTTCTTGGCCTCGCGAGCATAAAACGGCACCGACGGATACAGTCGAAGCGTCTCTTTAATAACCATCTCCAAATACTTCATCTCGCTCAGATCCCGATATGTGACTACTTTCTCTCTGTCCTTGCCGAATATAACCAATTGTTCTTGCACAATCTTCTCCTGCACATTCCGATCGTTCGCGATGCAATATAGGGCAAAACTCATGGCAGATGCCGTTGTGTCGTGTCCCTGCAATTTAACACCACTCTCGATTTATCTGTCTTTCATTCTTACAACATTTATTGAATTATGCATTTTATACGATAACATTCACATCCTTGGAATAAATTGATATTTTTAGTGCATAATTCTAATCCGGTACTAACCTTCATTTCTGTTTTATTATTGACTTTATTTACGTCTATTATTATTACTACTATAATACGCAATTTTTTGCATACTATAATTATGAAACTAGAAATGATCAATGATGTATTTAGCAATTATGTTGGCTATTTACTAGAGGCAATTTTATAATTTTATTAAATAAGTTTTTAAGCTTTATAAAGATTTAATATCTTACCTCGAACATAAACGTGGCAACTTCCTCTCTAATATCCTCATCCGTTAAGGCTTTCCCATCTATGGTAGCATTCAATAGTAAGTCTAGGAATGCAACCTTTTGTCGCCCCCGTAGCTCCCCGACAGAGTCAACATTAGCATTAATTAATTCCTCTCTGCGTTTTTTAATCACTGAATTTGTGTATTTGTTTAGCACGCTCAAACATTTCATTTCTCTTTTATAGTTGTCGCTGAATCTATATAAAAGGCTGTTTTGCTGGAGCGGGCGGAACGTTTTATCCATTATTATTTTACATATTTCTTTGACGCTCAACACGTAATCACAGTCTTTGTTTATTTGCGCGTTTACTGAAGTGCCCATTGCAGTCTCTGCAATACAAAAGTTTGCATGAAATGTTTTACTAAAATGAAGTAATAACAGGAAATTATTAACAAGGGCGTTTCGATGCAGGTACAAATGCTTTGTTTTTAATAATTCGAACTTTAATTATTGTTTTCAGATTAAATACCATCAAAGCCGTGTTTTTATCTGACCACTCATTTGAGGAATTTAGTTTTGTACTAGGTCTTCTAATGAGAGCTTTGATTCTTTGATGCAATCATTGATTGCTCGAAAGGCGATATATTTTAATAACTCATTTATGTAAGGTAATTTTGTTGTATTATTTAAAGATGTTATAGCTCTCGTTTAAAAGACTATGATTTCTTTAAAAATAATTATGTAAAATCGCTGTGTTTTTAACATCATGATTTTGCATCTCTATATTATATTTGTCTCAAGATAAATTAGGATATAAAATTCACCATGTATGTTGTTATTCGTTTTTTAAGCATAATATTTACTGTGAATTCTAAACTTATGTGATTAATTTGATAAACACTTTAGAGATTATAAGAAATTATTGAAGACAAATAATTAGAGCTAAAATTTCTCTCCCGTCTATCATGTATTAACTAGTGGTAGTATTTGAATTTGCGATTTTTTAATACTGTAATAAATGCGATGAAACTTTGTCCTCACACTATAGATTGAAGGTAAGCTTATTGAGGCAGCCATTCGGAAAGTCCCTAAACATTGCCCAGTTGGGTACACAACCAAATTTTTTGTTTGTCACCTATATGGCGCATATGGTATCGCTAAACGGGTAAAATGGTATAAAAAATGAAAATAAGTTTGGTAATATTGTTCAAACTGGTGCCTACGGCATCTTACGTCGCGGGGGGTAACTATTATTATAGTTTGAAATGTTCAGAATGCTCTGATATTTTATGACATGAATAGCCGAGCGCGTATCTTTTGCATTATTTTATTATATTTAAAGAAATCGTGGTCGGGGGTGGGCGGGACAAAAATCAATAATAAAACTATTTCTTTATTTGTGAAGTTAAGTGTTGCGATATAATATCTGTATAAAATATAATTTAAATTTAATAATAAAAAACTAAGAAAATGTTAAGAAATAACCCAAAATATTAGAAAATGTATTAAAAAATGTTGAAAAAGTAAACACATTCTCCAAATTTTCGAATTATTTTTTTTATTTGACACAATTTGATAGAATGAAGAAAATTCTATCAATTTGATAGAATGTAGAAAATTCTATCAAATTGTGTCAAATAAAAATAATAATTCGAAAATTTGGAGAATGTGCGCAAACAATTTTAAAAATATCAAAAAACAAAGTTGGTTGAAACCAGTTTTTAGCTGTTTTGTATTTTCTTTTTATTTCTTTCCAGTTTTTTAAACGAATTTTACAAAATTTTAATTTTAATTATGTTTAAAAAAAATATTATTTCCGGTTTAACTGGAAAATTATTACCTCTTTACATTATTCAAAATTGAGTGATTTGCACACTTTTATAAATATAAACTTACTTTATTCAAATGCAATCCTCTTGATACGATGGCATCTCGTAAAAGTAGATTTTTATTGCTATCAATCCATACCAAAAATATTTGTATTATTTGTATTAAAAAAGTTATAAATTATTTTGATTTAAAAAATTGTTAAAAAAAATGAAGTAATGTTTAAATATTAAAAATTTCTGAAAATAAGGATGTATACGTAAAATAACTGACTAATAAATATTTTTTTAAATACATAGTTTGTTGTATTTAAAATTACAAAATTGATGTTATTTTCGGATAAACCTAAAATGATTCAAATTTTTAACGGTTGAATATCTTATGATGTATTTCAACCCTCAAATTATAGTAAATTACAAATATATTAACATAATATTTACCAAAAATTGTGATTTATAAAAAATTAAACTTTCTGAAAAATTCCAATTTACAAAAAAGATATTTTAAAAATTGCGATTTAGAAGAAAAGCAAACTTATTGCAGAAAGCTTGGTAAAAATGTTTTAAGGCTTAAAATGGAAAATTTAGTTAACATTGTAATTTAATCAATAAAAAAATATACTAACAAAAATGCAATTTTTAATATAATATAATATAATATAATAAATAATAACAACTAAATTTAAAACAGAAAATCTGCTAAAATATGCAATTAAAAAAATCACCGATTTTTAAGTTCTTTATGCGCGCCTTAAAGAAATTTTACTTAAAAAACCGGAACTGGAACAGAACTAATTGGCTTGAACCGATTAGAGAACTGCCATAATTAAAATGCTTAGAACGGAACAAGAATCGAACAGATAAAAATAAATAGAACCGTAAACCGTAACCAAATCGTTAAATTGAGCAGTTATTATTATTCCTTCGAATAACAAAAACGCAGATTTTTTTAAATTGCAAACTTGACAAGTAATGTTAAAAATATTTTTAAATTTATATGCATTATCTAAAAATATTAAAGTTAAAATTCGAAATGTTTGAAAGTGTGAGCAAAAATAGCAAAAATGTTACACAGAAATTACAAGAATATAAAAGAAACGGTTATGAAAAGTACAAAATTTAAATTAAAACATTATATTTTTTTATTTTTCAATTTTGATACCATATTTTCAAAAGCAGTACTGACTGATAAAACTAATTTTCCATTTTTATGTTGAAATTTTTGATTATATTTGCTTGCTTTACTCAAAAATGCTTCATTTTAAATTTTAAATAAAACTGCAATATTACTTATTATTTATATACAGATATAATTAATGTTGTTTTACTGTTAAATACTAAAGTTTTTAAATATATAGGTACTGCTAAAGAATAATAATAGAATCTTAACTTACATTAAAATATTATTTAAGAAAAACCTGTATGGGAGTGACTTTTTTCAAGGTCAAATTTAATGTCACGCAAATTTATTCACGCCACTCTCATTTTCCAAATGCATTAAAAATTAAACTTTAACACGAAAGAAAAACAGGATGCAAGAGTGGAATTGAAGTGGAGCAGCATTAATATAAACAAATCAAATTTGACAAGTTATATAATAATATTTGTGGCAGATACATAACTCCATAATGTATAAAATTCGGTTTAATTAATTTATATTGATGCACATTTAATAATTTATAAGCTGACAGGGTTTGATTCCTGCTATAAATATTTTTTTTTTATAAATTTGTATTAAAAGTTGTATTTCTGCTATGTGGTCCAAGAACACTTGCATTTTTATATTAATCAACAACGTGAAAATTAATGTGGATAATTAATTAAAATATATATGATAGCAGTCAATTAGAAAAGCCACAAAATTAATCTAGCAATTTTTGTAGATTTTAAAGCGTATCAATAATCAATAATTGTTATATTTTGTAATTAATAGTATGTAAAATACAGGAAAAGAAGGCATTTGTTATTAATTTAATTATATACACATACATTTTATTGCTATCAAATATTTTTGTGTAGAGACAATTCTCTACAAATATTTCATTTCACCCAAAAAAGATAAGCACGAAAGCAACACAGCTTCAGGCCAATCGGGCGGTTTTTGCAGATACCGATGCTTTATCGCGTTCGCTCTCAATAGGATGAAATGTTTCAGTATGTCTTGTTGATTTGTTGCGCGCGTTAATTCAGCAAGCCCGATCTCTTGCAATTTTGTTTATTCGGTGGTGCTTTGTGATTGCAATTTTAATGGATACTTGAAACTGAATTGAATATATATATGATGGTCTAAGTCATTTAAAATACGAACATGGTAATTTTAATTTTATATATTATAAATAAATGTTTGTGCGTTTAATTAATTTTTCAATTAAAATCTATTAAAATGAGTGATGCCGCCAGATTTAATGCCGGATCCGTCCGGATCATAAAACAATAAAAAAATAAGAAAAGATTTAGTGTCAAGGTAAAGCGGTTTCATGTACTAGCGGCCAATAGCAAATTGGAATAATAATGTCGCGGGACCCAGCTAGTCGACTGCTTTATTGTCAGTAAAAATCAAACGTCTGATTTTTACTAACAATAGCAGCCGACTAGCCAGGTCTCACGTCATTATTATTATTATTATTTGCTATTGGCGGCTGGTATGAAACCGTCTTATCTTGACACTAAAGCTTAATATTATCTTTATATTGAATTAGGATCCGGCCGGATCCGGTCTATGGTCCGCAGGCATGACTAATTAAAATTAACAGTATATTATTTTAATTTTGTTTATAATACTTACCACAAATAACATCCAAGGCGCATAACGTAATAAATGGATAAATATCAACGTTTTCCTTATTTGGACATTTTTTTAATTCCCCGATTAACACATCACCAACTGATTGAAAGATTGGAACGAATTGTTCCAGAATTTGAAAATGGTATGTTGGTGTTAAAATTTTCCTTCGTTTCCTCCATTTATTGCCGGTACTTGTAAGAAGACCCTCGCCCAACCAGTTATGGAAATGCCGATATATTGTTGCTTTGTCGATCAAATTTCTAGAACTTAGAACCGATTCCAAAGTCTCATAATCGGCTATTGTAATACTTGGTTCTAGTCCGATTATTAGCTTTACTAGAGGACCGTGCTCATTTATTAAGGATATTAGTTGATTAAGAAAACCTGGAACAATTATGTTTGATCATTATAAAAATATTGTACTAATCCACCAAAACAAAATAAGCAAACTATCACTGACATTGGCTGCATAATTAAAAAATTGAATAACAAATTCTTATTTATTATTCAACAAATTGTAAATTTTTATAAATTTATACGTATACCCTTCTTGCAACCATATTTTGAATGGAAGTAATCAAACCGATTCTTGAATATTAATGAGGTTGTGATACTGACAGATGTTAATAATTTGTCAAATTTGATCTGTTTCTATTGTTTGCGTCGCTGATTGCCAGGGAATTTATCGCTGTAATATATATATAATTATCCATAAAATGGCTAGATATAATTAATTATTATTGTAAAGAAAAATAGTATAATTATAATATAATAAAATTAAAGCCTTTACTTTTACTATGTGTGTTCCTAGCACAATTACATTTTTTTAAAATAATCCTTTCAAATACAAATGGTGGCTATAAAAGAGATAATTGTAAATTTCTTCTTTTTTCAAGATAAATTATGTTGCTTTAGGAAACCAAACTCGCTATATTTAGATAGAAATTAGCGAACTATTGTAGTATTTAGATTCACAAATTTTCAAGTTTTAAGTAAATTGTGTTTGAAGATCCTGTTCCTAATATGGAGATATTAAAAAGATAATTAATATTCGACCAACAAAAACAAAGTGCTTAATAATAAACTACCAATGCATGTAAATAGACTACCACGGTATCTGAGATGATTATTATTGTTATTATTATTCTGCATAAAATTTAGATATCACGTTTATGATTACTTTCACACATCTGTTTGCGTAATATAATAAATGCCATAAATCTTATTCAAAACATTATTTGCTAATATATCATTTTAGGGCTATAATTTGATATTATACTAAATATAACGATGCAATTTCTTCTACACAACTAATCATGGTAAAATTGGTTTTATTTTATGCAACAAAAATAATTTTATTCCTCGAAATGAAATATTTTTTTGTTATTAAAAATAGCTTTACAAATATTAAATAATAAAATAAAAATAATTTTATTATAATAGAAATTTTAAAATCAAAATTTTAATATTACTAATATTTCAGATAATTATATTCTGTGAAATATTTTACAATTTTTGTTTTTTTTTTCTGATTCATAAAAGTTTCTTTTTTTATAAAACGGTTTTAAAAAAAACTTAAACAAATAATTAGTTTTGGTTTATGAAAAAAAACTTCTGTTTGTCTTTTTGTGTGAAATAGTGAAAAATAGATTTTCTTAAATTTCATAATCAATACGAAAAAATATGTTGTTGTTTTTATGAAACAAATAATCTTGGATTCTCAAATTTCTAGTTTTACTAATTTTTACAAGTAATATTTAGGATAAAACCAATTTAATTTATGTATGTGCTTTATTTATAAAAATATTTAAAAAAAATCTGTGTTTTACTTTTAATAAAAAATAAATGATTTTTTTTTGTAAATTCTAATCTTTTGATAAGCAATTTTTTAGAAAATTAAAATAATTTGTTTTGCCATTGACCATTGGCGTTGTGATACTGGTACAATTGGTGATTTAGATAGTTTTTCTAATATTTTTATATTTTTTACAAGAAGGATGTTATAAGCACTCATTTTGATTTTATTCTTGGTTTTATTTTTATTTTATTTTTAAGTTTGGCTTGTACTCTGTTTTACTACCTACCCGGAAAGGGAACGGCATGACTTGGTATGTATGTATGTACTTTTAGAAATTTTTTAAAATCTTTATTTAACATTTAAGATTGTTTTAAGAAAAAATCATTGTTTGCTTCCATAACAAAAAAATAATTTTTACAAAATATCTGTCTAGTATTTTAAGTGCGATTTTCTTAAAAAAATGTTTTTCTATTTACAAATAAAATTGCTTCTACTACTACACATATAACAAAAGTAAAACCTTTATTATACTCTCTACAGCCGCACTGTCACTCATTTCACTACGCCCAACGAATACAAAAGCTAAAGCAAACATGCATGCCGGTATCTCTACCCGCTCCCTTCAAATTGTTACATTTGTAGCTTTCCGCTTTTTTTAGAATCAAGCCTCATTATAAAAGTTTTTACTTCAAAATTTTGACAGTTTCAATACAATAGTGTTTCTATGAAAAACGCAATTTACTTAAAAATTACTAAAAAAGGTTATAACTTTGAAAAACGTTAACAAATTTTTCTGAATAGTTACTAAAAATAACATAATTAACATAAAAGTTACTACTTAATATTGTTAAAGGTCCAAAGAGACGGCAAAATTAACATGTTTTTAAAACTTATCTCAAAGAATAGAAAAGTTATTAAAAATAACGTAATATACATAAAAGTTTTTAGTTATATAAAGTTATAATTACAAGAAAAATTGCAAAAATTAGAAATTTTAACTAAAAGGTACTAAATTTGTACGCTTATTTATGAAATTTGTTCTATAGATTATAAAAGTTACTAAAAAAATTAAATTTAGAAATACTAAAAATAAATAAAAAGTTATTAAACAATGTTAGCTAGTAATTGAAAATTATCTTAAAAATATAAAAATGTACATAATAGTTTTATGGGTATAATAATTACAAGTAAATGATAAACAAAATATATAAAATTAGTAAAAAAGTTACTAAATATTGTTAGCTACGTTTCCGAAAACAGTCACAAAGATTGAAAGTTATTAAAAGTAACAAAATTTGTATACAAAAAAACTGAAAACTGTAATAATTACAAAAGAAAATACCAAAAATGCTAAATTTAACTACATCGTTTGTTTATTTTTGAAAATTGTTCTCAAGTAAAAAAAAAAATATAAAAATCACAAAATGTCTTGCAATAATTGCAAAAAACATAATAAATAATTGAAAAATAAATACTAAACACAAAAGTTTTTATTCGCTTGTTTTTAAAAATTGTTTTAAAAGATATAAGTTTTTACAGATTTTTTATTATTAAGAACCGTTATAAATAAATGAATAATTACAAAAATGCAAAAATTAACTGAAAAATATATCGTTATCGAACGTAAAAATAACTGGAAAATATTAACTACTGTTAAAAATGTTGCATTAAAAAAATAGAAAAGTTGCTGTAAATGAATAAAAGTTACTAAGAAGTGTTAAATTTTAATAATTTGAAATAAATATTTAAATAATTTGTTTAATTTAGCTTTTATATTTAATAAATACAATTTGAGTAAATCTTTTTTTTTCAACAAAATTTGTTTTTTTTAATTACATATTTTGATAAATTAAAAAAAAAAGTTTTTTTGCTTAATTGATATTTTATTATAACAATACATGGAGATAATACTACTTTATTTTGAAAGAATAGTATATTCAAATATAAGTTACAAACGGCTACTTATTTAAGCACAAGTCTGTTTTTGACTACGAGCTGCGTAGCGGTAAGTGGCCGAATAAATGAGAGCTTGAAAAGCCATTTGAAACGAGATTTTGATACAATTTTCACAGTATTGCAGTAAAGACTTTATGGTTATATTTTATTACATAAATGTGACAATTTTTATTAAATACTGCCAACCGTTATAATGTTAATCAGTCATACTAATAACCAAAGCACCAAACAAAAATTTATTTTATTAGATTATAATGCATTACAAACAAAATTTATATTAAGCGGAGACAATTTAAAATTTTGATTTGATTTTATGTAAACGCCCAATACCAAAT
Organism: Tachinus sp. AB-2021; assembly: GCA_030264575.1. Classification (NCBI taxonomy): domain Eukaryota; kingdom Metazoa; phylum Arthropoda; class Insecta; order Coleoptera; family Staphylinidae; genus Tachinus; species Tachinus sp. AB-2021. Next base: position 18,539 of record JARJEC010002035.1, on the reverse strand, counting down.
TTTTATTTAGTAGTTTGATTATATTATATTTGATTATAATAACGGACTAAATATTACAATAGAAGATTAAACTAATAACTATATTAATTTATTTTGATTTTATACACAATGCTTTAAATTTATTGAATAATGTTCTATATCTGTTCGTTTTTCAATTTCAATTAATCTATATGTCTAAATATTATTTACACTTTTTAAAATTCATTGCGGTACTTACTTTTGCTATCTGGAAATAGATTAGCATTACCAATTATTGGCCACGGTGTAGGTCCCGGTACGTGCTTAATCCTTCTGGTAATAGTGTACCAATAGATGTACCATGAAATAATTGGGGTGAAAATTATGCAGCTCAAACTTATCACCATAGTAAGGAACATTGTAAGTAAACTGCATCATACTTGAATGCAACGTGGAAATTATTGTTAGTTACAAGGACAATGCCGAGAACTTTCAATCCACTCGGATTTTTATTTTTCTAATCGGAAATCATATTGGATATATAAACTGGAGGTCAAAAGTGTTTTGCAAAATAGTCATTCTTTAATTCCATTGTGTATTAGATAAATTCATATCACTACAAGTTGGTATCATATTATATGTTTGTATAAAAATTATGTCTTGATCCATTTTTAGTATAGAATCAAATTTTGGCAAATCAGCCATTAATTTGTTGTATTTAGTTTTTTTACATGTATTTTTTATTTATTAAATAAATATACTTTTTAACATAGGGTTAGTGGTTATATTTTAAGTTTTATTTCATATAATTTTAATGGCAAATTATAAATTTTTTATCAATTATTCAGCTGAATGCATTATTAAACAACATTAAGCCTTCCATCAAATCAATCCAATGTAATTAGTGTCTTGCTCGAGGGTATCCAATTAACCATAATGCATGCAATAATGCGCATATCAGGAAGATTCCTTAGTATTCTCTTTTATAGAATTAGCATGAGAATATTAATTATCGTCATTTATACTCATTCGAACAAAAATTGAATATTAATCGGTTTATTTATACAATATACAAAAATATGGTTGTTTAACTATATCTATCTATAAATTTTATAGTATTAATTTAATATACTGCAAAATTTCTTTTCATAAAAACGTTATTAATTGAAACTGTATATAGTTCATTTTGAATTTAAAGAATCTTATTACTTAATTGTTATTTAATTACTAACATTTGAAAAGTTATATAAAACCGGCAATAATGTCTTTTTGAAATTTTGAATGAAAAAATAATCAGATGGACCAATTTTTTTCTAAAAGTACCTTTCTAAATTTATTATGAATGATTTTAACTCAAATCTAACATAAAAGACACATCTGCTAATTTTTAAATATTTAAAATTTTTAAAGAATCTTCACAATCATAATATTTAGGCAACTAAATCATTTTTCGAATACGAATATTGTAAATAATAACTATATTATTATTTACAATTTAATTAATATCGGTCGCCGCCTAAAATGTTCGTGTGTGCTAGCATAGACTAGACATACATACAACTATATATGTGTAAGCATATCATCTAATGGATATTTTAAAAATAATTGACTTTGACGTAGCTGTAGAACATAAAACCAATTGATATATCTTCGTAGCTCAATTGGTAGAGCAGTGGACATGAAATCCAAAGGTTGTGGATTCGATCCTCACCCGAGGTGAATTTTTAAAACATTTAATTCAAAATGAAGTAATTGCATTGTAATTATTTAATAATTATAATATTCTAAATCATTTTTCACAAGTAACAAATACCTATTTATATTAAATTGTATATAATAATATAATTATTATTTACAATATTCGTACCTATTTATATTACTAATAACAGCAGGAAGACCAAGAACAGATTATGGTTATTTCTAAAAAAAATTACCAAAAGTCAATTTTGATTATTGAATATCAAGCAAATTATGAAGGCTACAAAGTATGCCAAAACTTCAATATATGGAATGGTGTCTCATTTAATCTAACAAATAAAAATAACCAAAGACTACGCATCGTACAAATAAACTTACCCAGTCATAAAAATAGGATTTTCATAGGGGACATTTTTTATCTAATTTTGGCTAGACATTTTTTTTAGTTACACCCCGACATTTTTTTAGTTACACCAAAATACGATTCACAACTAGTTGACAAAAGCCTTATAGTCTACTATCTATACGGCTTTTATCAAATAGATTCCTGATTCAACAAATTGTCAGAACGAATTAAAAAAGCGGGAATTTGGACCTTTTGAGATTGCTGTATGGAAACTAATAGAAAATACATTTTGTAACTAAAAAATAATTTGTTTAAAAATCAAGTTTGCTTGGTATTTATTCTTTGTAAAAACAATTGCGTAAAAATCAAATTTATTTGGTATTTCCATTAGTAGTTTGTGGGGGTTCATGGATTTGGTAAGCTCTAATGTGCATTGACAATAAAGAAAATAACAGTTACTTTGACTAAAATAATGGACGTAAATAAGATGATTTCTGTTTTTTTTAAGTAGGAATGATTTTTGTTAAAAATGCATTTCTAAGTTTTTCGAAAAGTCGAAATTGGCTTTTTATTCTTTAGCAACAACTTCTTAAGTTTTTGTGTGTAGGTTGAGAAACACAATGTATAATTATACAAAATTAGTCCATGGCCCTAGTTAGACATAATTAGGAAATGTCTGCACCAAAGGTAGCAGGTCCTCTCATTAGAAAATGCCAATGAGAAGATTGTAAAGATAGGAAAATTAGTACAGTTTGCTTCCTTGTACAAAATAAACAAATATTATTAGATCTGATAGAACGTTTTATTTATTATAAAGCTGAAAATAAAGAATAATTTTCAAAAAATGACCATATCAATAATAATTTGTTTGTGAAAATTGAAAAATAGAAATTGCAAAGAATTTATTCTCTAAGTTATTATTGTATAGCAAATAAATCGCAAAGTTGGCAAATAACATTAGTGAAAGCTTAAGCAGAGACCTCCAGGTAATAAGTCCGGAAATTTGATATTAGTACATGACAATTCATCACCGCATACGAGCATTGTTGTAAATCAAATCTTGACTACGTAGATTGATTGTTTTGAAACACGGTCCTTCTCTTTTAGTCTTGCTCTCCTATCTACTACATTTTGTTTCGTTTTTTTAAGGAGGCCGCGAGGGAATCATGGACTTGTGAAGTGAAAATGATCGATACAAAAGATTTATCTGACAATTCCAGGAAGCTCAAAAAGCGTTGCCAAAAGTGTGTTGTGTCTGGTCACCAGATTTTGTTGGGACTATTTTAAAGATCAATAAAAATATTTTCTATGAGCATTCTGTTTTTGTGTTTTAATTACATCATTGATAATTTTCTTAGTCACTACTTATAAACACCACAAATAATAAGGCTGCAATAAGATTAAATATGAATATAAATCTACTTTACTTTACAATAAATAACAAAATATGAATAGTTATATTGTATTAACTTTTTTTTCTTCTTCTTCTTCTTTATTTCATTATTTAACGTCGGTCTGTTTGTGCTTCTTTCTTAAAGACTAATCACTGACGCCAGAGTTTAACCACATCTGTAATATTGCCGGTAAATCCAAGAATTCATATCTAATTTTTAGGTGTTCTTAACGTGCACGCAACATCTAGACAGTACACACTACCTTACGTTTTTCTTCCTATCCGAAAGAAGGTGTGCTCAATGCGATTTTTTCTTATAAAGGAAAAATCTACCGTTGTATCAACTTATAGATTACTATATAATAAAAGATGTAAATGAAGCAACTTCAGGACGCAAATGAAATGATGAAACTAGAAAGTCAATAATATTAAAGATAATAAATTGGGTTACTTACTATCCAATTCCGTTTATCATAGTTTATCTAAAATAAACTTTGAAAATGACATCTCTAACACAGATATTAAATACGCTCATTGTATATTTAGAATCATGCAAATAAAATATTATCAATAACGGTATCATTTTTACCATTTCTAATATGGTAAATAATTTAAGCAAATTATAATAAGTTGTATTATTTGCATGAATATTTATTTGTGAAAAAAACGTAATATTTTAATGTAAATATTGAAACGTTTTTGTTACGTAGACCAATTTGCATATAATTTACGTAAAAAGTAGAATTTACGAGTTACTTACATAACATATCTACGTAAATTTTGTAATTAATAATTGATGTAATGAAAGATGGACAATGGGGCTGGACAAGTTCATTCAAGTAACTGCAGATAATTTCAAACTGCACTTCTTCTTACACAGCTTTTATTTGTTAATGCAAAACCCTATACAAGACAATTAAATTTACCAGTACAAAAGAAAGTACATAGGCATTTTTTGCCTCTTATTGACTGTCTCAATGCACTCACTCTAAGGACAGTTTTCAATATGTACTTTTATACAAGTTTCATATAATTAAATAAATCTACAGGCGCATTTATGCAAAAAAAGACGATGTTGGCCAAAACTTTTTGCGTAAACTATATAATAGGTAATATTATTAGCAGAGTTATTCAATAAACATTTTATTTTATGCTTTTATATTATAGTCACGCCTGTGCCGATTGTGCTATAAAACGCTTTTGCATCTAGGACCCTATAACATTTCAATTATTATGTTAAATGTTCTTGCTAATAATGCATTTTGATTAGCCGCATATAACAAAAGATTAGTGAAAGAAATAACTGGTTAAATTTATACAACATGGAACAATCCAGGGACCTGTGCAAATACAATTATGTAATCTAATGTTTAGTCTATTCACAATGCTTGTACAATATACACATTAGGTTGACTAAATATTAGCTTGCAATTTAAATATCATATCTCAAAACCATGTAATCCCGGAATCTACTTGGAAATAATCCCCTCGAATATGTACTAAACTGTCCCATTGACCCGCAAATTTATTCGTTTAAACTCTCGCATTATAACGGTTTGGTTATTTGACCAGTTCCCGGCCTTATCCTATCGGAACATTGTAAGGGTCAACAGTGCAAATAAGCGTAAAGCAATACCCAATAAATTCAATCTAAAGAATATCCCAATAACCCGAACCCTTTCGTATACATTGGCAAACATAGCGTTCGCGGTGGTCATCTCCTTCCGCCACATTACAGCCAATTCGGAGTGGCCAGAAGGACGTTTACGAATTTATGCCGCGCTCTAATATTTATTGTTACAATCCGCCCCCTAAGGGCGAAATAAATTTTGATCGGAAATAAAGTCGGTCAGTATGTTGTTGGAAAAAAGGGGGAAAGTGTAAATACTTGATTGCGGCGAAAACGGAAGCCGCATGTATACCTATATAGGCCCATTCAACGATCCGGATAATAAATATCGGATGGATTCGTAGGTCATAACACAAATTATAGTTCTGTTTTAGTTCCGGGATGTCAGTTCGCTTTATAGTGGCCACAATCGAACGCCCTCAAAGTATTTTGACAAGCGTGTCAAACATCGATTATTCGAAATGAATTCAACTGCATAATATTATTAAATTAAAAAGCATTTACCTTTATGGAATATCTTTTATACTAGGTGTGTTAAGATATCATGGCATCGTTTTATTGTTATGTTTCATTATAAAAAGAACTTCCAAAGTTCAACGAAACCATTTGTAATGATGCTAAACATTATCTAAACGATTTATCATGTTTAAAGTGCATAAAAGTGTTGTGCGGGTGCAATTACATAAATTTCCACAATCAGTTTTACAGTTATTTTTGCTTTAATAATTGATATATTGCCGCTTTCACCGATTGATTCTTCAAATAAGCGATTCAACGATATGGTTTGTATTATATTCTTAATTATCTATATATTAGAGCTAAATTACGTTTTATAATTTTATTGTATACATGCTAAATATAAAGAAAAGAATACTAAATTTATTAGTAAAAATTAAATTGGACGGCTAATCAATATCACTGGACGCTTAAATAACCAAATAAACAAAATTTATTTGTTAATTAATTATTCTTTTTACTGGTTTTACTAGACAACGTTGACTTTGCTACTTTTATTGTCATTTTTAAAACATTCCTTGTACTTATATATTAAAATCTCTTTAAGTTTTTTTGGTATTGTGTTAAGTTTTTATTTATATTTAAAACGCCCATTTTCACTCTTCTATTTTATTAATTATATAATTTTATTTAATAAGTATTTAATTAAGTTTTCCTTTTTTTTGGATTTTGGTAATTAGGTTATAAATTCTAGACCTACAGTAATGTTTACAAATGGTATAACGTACAAATAGGTTGTCTAAATGTTTGGTAAATCAATATTGACTTCTTGACACTTCACAGAAGACCGATTTATTACATTTCAAACTCTTAGAAAGAGAATACAAACTGCAATTCAAACAAGAAACGTACTCGAAGAAGATTGTGGAAATTCGTGAGTTTTCGGTCAGAAAAAGATTTAATGATGTTTGTGTTAACAAAAATGTCACAACTTTAGAGACGACATCGAGTAGCGCGATTGATTTTGCTCGAGAATACCAGAGTTGGAATTATGTTCAATGCAGTCAAGTATTGTTTACAGATGAGAGCCGCTTCTGTGTACCAACAAAACGTTTTACTCCTATGGTTTTTTCTTTGTGGAGGCTGAATTAAGGTGTGTAGCGGAATATGTTTGGAACCACTTGCAGCTTTGCCGTCGGTGGTGATTGAAGGCGGCACTTTAACTCAATTACATTATAGACGTTTTACAAAAGCATGTAATATCTTTTATTCCACATATTAAGGAAAATTTTGTCTTGATATAATACAATGCAGAACTGAATGTCGCTTGCAGTAAAATTGCATTTTTAAATTAAGTGGCTATAACAAAATTAAATTGAGCTTAATCGGATTGAACATGTCTGGAACATGCGACAATGACGTAGTTCCAGAGTTCCTCTTATACTAAACAAAGAAAAACCGTAATCTGCTGTAGTAGAAGAATAGCAAATTATTATTTGCTTAAAATGATCAACGGGGGCGTCAGAAGTATAGATAATTGCAGTGATAAGGACTTTGGAAGGAACACACATTTTTAAAAGGAACAATCCACTTTTTTTTATTTATTAGATCAATTAATCTACCTATAGTTATTACTTTTTAAGAAAAGTTGAAAAAAATGCATAGAATCGTAAAAAATATTTGATAACATATTTGATTTTAAAACGTCTTCTACTTATAAAGAGACTGGCAATGTATTCTATTAATAGTTATAAATGGAAAATTACCAAATATCTTACAAGTAACCAGTAATTCTAAGAAAAATAAATTGTTTAAATACCAAATATGACAACTACATAAAAAATAATAAAATGCAAAATAAAAAAATGCAAAATATCAAGAAATTGTTAGATATAATAAAAATACAAATATTAAAAAATATTGAGAGAAAAATCTGAATTGTGGGAAAATATGCAAGAATATAAAGAAACAAAAAAAGAATATCCAAGAAAACAATTGTGATTTAAAAAAAGGTCACAAAATACTAAAAAATATGTAGCAATTTTTTATAACAATGTTTTTAATAAATATTGTAGCAAACCTTTCAAAAATTATGGAAAAAATGTTTAAAAATTTAAATCAATAAATTGCAAAATATCTCGTAAAATTTAAATACTAAACATTTTAAAATATTGAGAATTTTTTTAAATATTGCGAAAATCAAAAAACGTTGAGAAAAATGCGAGATGAAAAAAAAAAAGATTACTTATTAAGAATCTAAAAGATTACAAAACAAAACAAATGACAATGTAAAAATCTTTAACAAAATCACAAAAATTTGCAAACAGTGTAGAAGAATTTTAACAAATTATATGAAATAAGCAAATAATTTGAAATTTTGGAAAATGTGTGCAGAAATGTTTTCGCAAAATATCGAAGAACGTGTTGTACAATCTTGAAAAAGTTCCGTTAGCCACTCTGAGCAACAATTTGTCAATTAAATCAATTATTTTAATAACGTTAATATCATTTCAAAATATTCAATTGATTTGATTTTATCGACTATATTAAGTTAAACTGACTTTGCAAATGAAATTTTTAAACCTGAAAATGAGTAAGTTATTCCAAATTTGTATTCGTATTTAGAACCGTCAGTTTTAATGAACTCTTTAAAAGAGATTTATATATATTAAAAAAAAACGAGAGCAGTACTCCAAAGCCGTTTCGCTAATTTTGATAATATTTTATATTTTTTTATATGCAAGATAATATTACTTTATAGAAGCAACAAATATTTATTAAGATTATTCTGAGAATAGTGTTAAAGTTATGATAATAAAATATGTTTCTGGCAGACAGTGTATATTAATTGCAAAAAGAATCGTTTAATAAGTGTTTATTAATTAAAGAATACCATAGATTTAATAATTAAATTGTTATGCTATATGAATTCCTGTCTTTGGAAATGCGAGTTTTTTCAGAAATCACTTAATTGGAATTTTTTGATTTTTTTCGATATGTAAAATATATGGTTTTGGTAAATTTTCTAAATTTTTAATTAATTAAAGAGTGTAATATAAAATGAACCTTTTTCTGCATTTAGAAATATAATTTTATTGTTTCATAAATTACAATGTATTCGGGAATATCATTTTTAAGAAATATTTCCATTACATATTTCCATATCATCAGTCTTTCTTTCTCATTCACGCGGTTTCATTCGTTCATTCATTCATTCGTTTATCTTAATGCCGCCTAGTTCTCTTATGAATATTTCAGATGTCAGATACGTCGCTCTACATTCCGCATATTAGGGTTACATATATTACATTTTGGCGAATGGCCGCTCATACATGAATATTCATGTTTTTAATATGAAAACGTGTAACGAAAATATAAAAGGGAAACGGGAGGGAAGCGGAAGTGTGTTTCTGTTTTCTGCCGGATGAGATAAAGACAACACGATAGTCCAGCGGTAGACTTCATTACGTAAATTATTTAATAACATTTTATGCAATACATGGATGATACAATATTTAAAGTCCATTTATAGTGCAGTTATAATACTCGTAAATTTGAATGAGAATAAAATATTATTTGTTTGTATCAGCATTCTATTTGAAACCACCGAAACTCAAATCTAATTACTTCCACAAATTTAATGTTATTTGTATGTGCAGAACGCAGAATTAAGTCATATAAAAAAAGGAAAGTTGATTTTCAAAATCAATTCGATTTTCTTTTGTTACAAAATTTGAATTATCTTGATTTGTTTACAAATATTGAAAAGTGAAATACTTCCAAATATTGAGACATAGTGTGAAAAAATGTTTTGAAATACCAACAAAATGTCAGCTAACGATGCGTACTCATATACGATATGAACGGCTCATAAGCGGCCGACACCTTTTAGGGTGTGACACGAACTCCTTGTCAACTGTTTGTGTCGAAGTTGGCGTATAAATACGTGAGCGGAAAGGGTTGTAAATCATTTCGTTCGACAATTTGGACGCCTTTTAGGGTATGTCACAAACTTGTTGCAAACCATTTTCGACGATCCCGAATTTGTCGGTCTTTCCATGAACACTCAAAAGCATTGTTAGTAAATTTATATACCCGAGGAAAGGTTATTACACAAAATATGGTCCTAAAATAACATTCCATATCGTAAACATGAATAAAGTTAGCATACCTACACTACAAACGGTACTGATATTTCAAATGCTGGATTACATACTGTTTTTAGTTTTAATCTTCTTTTGTAATTATTTAAAATTGTATAAACTATGAAGCAATTCATGAATACTATATACTTTTTAATTATTTAGAAAATAATAAAGATGTACTTTTTATTAATACATACTAATATTTTATTTCTGTATATTAATATGGGATAAAATGTTTTACTTATTTGTTTAATTTTTATTATTTCATTTTATTTATATATAATATAAAATTATAAAATGCTAACTTATATCTATTAAATACAATAAACGCATTCAACACAATTTTTCAAAAATAGGGGAATTACTGCAAATATCCGTTGAACACATGTTTTGTCCGGTACAAGTAATATGTAGATTATTGTTATTTATTAAAATAAGATAAATATGTACTATTATACAATAATAACAGCAAAATGAGCCATCACTAAAGACGAGTGCACTCATTACTAAATACGCATATTTTTCTTTGTATAAAGAGATAATGTACAATGGCTACATTTTTTTATTAGTGTTTATAGAAAACAGTCAAATTTCACCCTTAACGGTTTAATCCTATAATCCAAAAGAATTCGAATACTTCGAAATCGAAAATAGAGTAGTAGCAGGTAATATATATATATACATTTAAATCATTTTACATTTGTCAAATATTTGCAATACATATTTATATATAAACTAATGTAATAGTCTTATTAAATATTATATATAATTTTATTTATTAGATTAAAAACGTTTCAATTTAATTTACTTTATGTAATGTGTTAAGTCGATTAAGGAAACGGAATATAAAAATAATTTAAATCAAGTATCTTAAGCCAAAAAGTTATTGGCACCTGTCACTTTCAGTAGGTGATGTGAAAACGTATGACTTTTCACATCACCGTATTCTGTTATTATCGTCTATCACGTTTTGAACGAGGTGATGTGATAATTATGTCATATTTTATTGCCTGTTTGAAAAGCAATGACGCAATACTTTGATGTGTTATTGCATTCCAAAAAGGATGCAGCCGCGCGTAATAAGGCAAGTTCATTTTGGTCCAAAAACATTCTAACCTCTACAAATACGCAACATATATAACTTATATGTATTTTTATAATATAAACCAACTTGCCTCCTTGCAGCATAGTTCTCATTTTAAAACCGTTTTGTATGCATGGAAGCTAGGTAAGTACATATTCAATTTTTTTCTAATGAAAGTAATAATTTTTTAAATTAATTTATTTATATTTGTAGAAATATTTCAATTTTCAATTTATCGATAAGCTGGATTTAAAAACAGTAAACAAATATTTTATAATTATGCATATAAAGATATATATGTATATATTTGATATCGGGTAAGCGACCAATAAATTGAATCAAATTAAGTTCTAATTGAGATAAGAGATTAAATTGATTCCATTATTAGTATCTTGCTCGATACAAGGAGTAGATGTATTAGATTTTTGATCTTGGTATACTACAAAAAGGAACTTTGCTATCAGGTAAGCGACTAATAAATTACTTACATAATATCAACGTTTCTTTTTGTACATACATACATACATATATATATATATATATATATATATATATATATATATATATATATATCTTTATACGCTTAATTGTAAAATGTTAATGATACCATTCTTTAATTTCAGTTTATCTTTGAATTGAAAATTAAAATATTTCTACATATCTAAATATATTTATACAGACATTTATTAATGTAATTAGAACAAATTTGAATATGTACTTAAGCTATGTTTCATTCTAAGAATGTCTTAATTGTAATTGTCTTATTAAAGCTGCTGGTGCAGAACTACATAGCACGCAAAGAATCTCGTAATGGTATTGTACGTAGGACATCGAAAAGGACTATCGATGTTGACATCGATATTGACCATCGATGGCTATAAAACTTTGAGTGTAAAATATCGATGTTAGTAAACATCGATAGTACTTAATAACTAAATAAAATTTCAAAAAATGTGATATTCTTTCTAAACTATTATATACTAACAAATATCAATATATTAAATATTGATATTTGTTAGATCCACAACTGCGTACATTATAAATTGGATTTTTTTTTAAACTCTCAAATTTTGTTAAATGTTGCAAAAATAGTACAGCCTATTCACAATATAATTTATTATAGTTGTTACTTAATTTTATACTTTTTAAATTGTCTAAAGGTACATTCTATCTGCTGTATATAAACGGAATGAGTAACGGTGTATGAGAAACTAGTGGGATTAATCGCTGTGTTTACTTGTGCCGTTTAAATGCAGTACCGTACTTAAAAGTGAACAAGTATATTATGTTCATATTTATTTATTGGTGTTTTGTGCAAACATTGATAAAATATTGATGTTTGATAATGATTATCATAGATCTTTCAGGTTTACTAAGGTCTTCGTACAATTCGATTACTAAGAGAAGAGTGTGTACAAGACGAGACAAAATATAATGTTGACATCCATATTTACCTAACACACACGAGCAAATTTAACCACGACACAGAATAATAAAAAGTTGTGTGTGCGAATGTACAATTAGTGCATTTAATGTGGGTTTCTCCTATATCCACTTGAAATTGAGACAAGCCACACTTCACAACAATTCTATCGGACAATAAATATCTACCATCGAAAAGAAATATCGATATTTTGTAGACTTTATATATATATATATATATATATATATATATATATATATATAAAATGATAGAGATCGGCAATATCTATCATTTTATGTTTTTACTCAGTATTCCTTTTGGAGGGTATTATAATACTCGCATTCTGTTGATAATAAATTATTATTTAAAGTGTTATTTATCCCTTGTTTATCTTCACTTCTTCTTCATTGTACTATTTAACATTGAGGTGTATATGCGCAACATGCGCAAAGGGTATGCCATTTTTATCTTAATTAACCTATAGTACAACCATTCTCTTAGTGGTAGCCTGTTCAAAAACATCCAAAAAAGTATTTCTTTTTAAAGAAACAAACTTGTCTATGCCAAGCCTTGGGACGGGAAGGTAGCCTATGAATTTGCAAATAGCTCATTACTGAATTTCGATCACACGTGGCTGAAAACCATATAAAACCGCTTAATTTGCAAAAAAATGTTGATTTACTTTAATATATAAAGAACCTGAAATGACACTTTAATTTATACTGACTTTTTAATTTATCGCCGTGATAATAACAGAATAGACCCCATTGTCTTTTATATAGAACTATTAAAATTATTTAAGATATTATTAATCCTCTGAGTATGTAGGTAGGTTATTAGCCACATATCATTTTTTTAAATTTGATATGTGGCTTAGTAAATGAAGAATTGTATGTTTTAAATTGAATTAACTTGTGAAATATGTCAGTAATATTTCATAAAACGCACCATAGCCCGTCGCAAACGTGGTTTGTTGCTTTCGTAAATAATTCCATCGAAAGTAATAAAAGCCATTGAACATTTCAGCTCGCTCATGAGTACGCACCATAATGATTGTAAAATAATTAAAATTTTTGCAAAATAATAAATTTTCCAAAAATTTTTGGAAAACATTGTAAACTGTTGAGGTTACATAGTTAGCGATGTTGTAGTATTATCAAAATCGTTTGTAATTTTATTAAATTATGTTTTGGTTAAACATTTTTTACAGACGCATGTACAAACAAATAATATAATTATATATATATATACGGTATGAAAGAATATTGCGGGTTTCATAAAAATACCGTACAAATTTGTACAGAAAAACTTGTACGAATTTAGTACAAGTACCGTACGGAACGTGTGTTTTGTTGTGCTTGACTTACGTTGTATTTAATTTATATTTCAAATAATATTAATTAAAATAATAGTTTAATATCAAAGTGTATAATTACCGAATAACAAATTAAAAAAATAAATGTGAAAATGCGTCAAGGTTAGTTGCTCAATTAAAACTATCAATATAATTCAGTTTTAACGAACCAAGAACTTTGATTTTTTGCATCGGAAACTAATCCGCTACTTCCGCCAGAAGTATTAGTCTATAATAATGATGTGTTCAATATTTTATTCAAATATTTATATTTAATAATTGAAGGTTTTGATATATTAGCGTAACAACTACTATCTAACTAGTAAAATATACAAAAATATCTTGTATTACATGGTCCAAACTGTTTTCAAACCGTTTACAGGATTGAAATACCTAATAATTAATTTTTAATGTCTAATTTCCAGCTCATAAATTTTTTAATGGTCCACCACAAACATTTATTAAATTATTTTAGGTATTAATACACACAAGAGGTCAATTTTTTCGGGGTAAATTATTTTGTCTATATGTCTCTTAATTCGAGATTAATTTTCTTATGGGAAATAGGTTTGAGCCACATAAAAAAATTATCCTTGTATTTATACAAGGATGGACTTTAATCCACCTCGTCTGTATTACCGGTGATTAATATATGATTAAATATATAATGCATTACTTACGAAATAATGCTTCCAATCTTGTAATTTTACACATTTTCGTTGCAAAAATACAGATTGTCGGATTAATGTCAGATTGATTTTAATGACATTGATGTCACGGAATCAGCCGTCTATTTCTCTATAAGCAACGTGCAGTTTTATCGATTTTTACCATCTATTGATAGCCACTTTTATTATTATAAATCAATCCCTTTTTTAATATACAGATTCTAATTAACCAATTAATGAAATAAGAATATACTTATACTATATAAACATCATATTGGTGACCACACTTTCCTAATTGGGACAATGTATTAGCAGGTTTTCAATCTTGTTTAATATACATATAGTTGTTCAAATAGATGTATGTGAAACAAGATTGAAACAAATTAAAGTGTTAGAGGGTAAACCTGGAGACAACTAATTATATTTCCTGATGGGAAATTGAAATTCTCTAGCATGCTTTATGTTGAACGTTATTTTATGATGGGGAACAATAAATGCGATTTGTTCAATGACTAACCTTTCAGCATCGCAGCTTCATATGTGCAATACATTCTTGCAGTATTAATGTCTGACAACCCATTAATTACTTCTTCTATTGTTCATATTATATAAGATGTCTTCGTCTTAATGAAAATTTTAACACTATGTCGTTATTGAACAAAAGTGCAGGAGGTAAGATAAAGTCGGTCCGGCGCAGATTTCAGGAAACGTACGCACTTATCGCCTATTTAAATTTGCACAAAATATAAAGGTATGCAATTAACGAGGGGTATAAATAATAAAGCAAAAATATATAAATAACTGAATAATAATGTTCAGGAAACATGTATAAACACCAAATCTACAAAGCAATACAAGTAACGAGTTTTTATTATACTTTTACAAATGTCCTAAACTCATTGCTGTAGATTATCTGTTTTGTTTGGGAATGGTTGTATATCATTTAGGCTGTCCTACCATATTCTTCATATAGTCGAAGGGAGTTCCATTGAAGTCCAGCGTATGCAAAATCTATTGAAGTAAATTTATATTCGCATTATTTGGAAACTCAATATATAGTTACAATCTCATAGCTGTGCATTAGAATTGTTGGAAAAGGGATTTCGGCCTGATAAAAACACATTATTAATAAAAGAAACCACATTTAAAGTTTCCAGAAAAACTACTAGGCGAGACCTACTTTTATGACATATTACACCAAGAGTAAGCGTCGGGACGTTTTTTGACCATTCGCCGACCATTAAAAATTTATAAACAAAATTGAGGTTTATGTTTAAAGATTTAAAGATTCTATTTCATTTATTATTTAGTTTATAGTTCGATTTTATTTCAATGCAACTTTTTAATTTAGGTAGTTAAGAAAAACAAAGGAAATGGTCGATACAATTTAAGACCAAAAAAAAATTTTAAATTCTACTATAAACATAATTTATTAAAATTTCCCAACTATAATTAATTTTTCTTGATCAAAAACAGTCCCAAAGAACTACAAGCAGATTATCACGATATTTGCGATTATTTGTGCTTTGTACGTCTCAAACGTTCAGTCATTCTGAGGTACAGAAATTGTATCCAAACTACATTACATAAGATAAGCAACATTGCAAATGGACAAGCCGACTTTTCGTAAGCCGATTGTTCAAACATATAATATCAAAAAAATATTTTAAAAAAATGTTTCCATTGTCTATGGCAATTTGATAAATTAATATAATCTTGAAGTCAAAGTAATTAGTTAAGTGCTCTTCTTGTAAACAATAAGGAAGCTAGACTAACTATCTAGAACAACCAGTACAATTTTTACAGATAACTAGTTTCACAAATATATCTGGCTATAGAATCAATTATAATGTTATAACATTTTTATCGTTTTTAGCATGGACGAAGTACACTTTTTCTGAAAGGTTTTATCTACATTTGCTCAGGTTTAATGGGCGTTTATTTGTATTTGGCGGCCAGTATAACAGACAGATAAGTCAAGAGACATATTATATAAATCCATAGATAGCCCTAAAGCGTTTTATTATAATCTCAGTTTGTATAACATAAAACAAAATACATGTATATTGTAATTCGTGTTATATTTCAATGTACATGTTTAAAATTATAATAATTAACAATAAGCTTTTATTAAATTTATAATAATATTATAAGTTCCCCATAATTGAATCGCATTTGTAATTTGAAACAGTACACGTGCTTGTAAATGTTGTTGTTTCGTGATAACAGCCTGCAATTTAGAAATGATAATAAATTAAATTATATATGCATTAAACCTGTCATCGGGTTAGCAATTATGTTGATCATTAATTTCCAATATTTTATTTAAAAATTATTGTCATTTTACGCTAATTTGCACAACGTCTTATTGTGGATTTTTTTGCAAATGGCCAATTTAACTACACAAAATTAGCACGAACAATGAACATAATATCCAACTTTACATAAAAATGTAACATAGTGGTAATTCCATGCCGGCCAGAGCAATACTCGCCTTTGTTGCTAATGTTTGGGGAATGTAAACAACCAGCATGCACCACGTTTAATGTCTGTATATTTATTAAGTAAGTCCTCCCTTTAATTTTGTGTTTTAATTCAATCGAATCGCATCAGTTATCCTTTTATCTTTTCACGGTGTGCTAGCGCAAAAACGGTTTTATATTCAGTCGCTTCCTCTTTGGTGGAGTTATCGCATGTCGAGCGATTAACACATTCGTTGTCAATGAAAATGCGCTGTATAAGTGATTTGTTACTTGATTTTTTTTAATGTTACACAATCTGTGGTTTCTGTTATAAATTTTGTTGAACAATGGTAGATTGCAATAAAATGAATAGTTACTTTTAAAAGCATTTATTGAATTTAGTTTAAATGATTGTTATGTACATTCATATTTACCACACTATAAAAATGGATAAAGTATACAATATGAGATCATCTATAAAAACTTTTAGCAACTTTCAAGTTCAACGGATACATTAAATACATAATTAAATATTCTTGACCTTGGAAAAATGTAATATTTTTTAAATTTTATATAGAGAATGACAACAGAAACAGCTACGGGTCATTTCTTTTCTATTTGTGTATATTTTCTTATAACATTTTATGGGTTAAAAAATTCATCCTACGTTGTCGCTAAAAATTTTCAAAATATCAATTCCGATTTAACCAAAAAATAACAAAATTTTATTCTTCTTTTTTCTTTTCTACGTCCGCTTACAAGAAATCGATATCGAGATTAGCTTTTGAAAGCTTATAGTATATAATAAAATAATTGGATTTTTTAAGTCGAACAAATGCTAAACAAAGCAATCTCGAGTGCCTAGAGGCAGGGACTTTTTAAACAAAACTCTCAACCCGACTTTTATAGTATTGCCTGCCAGAAAACTCTCCAGAGTTTTATTACAGAATTACTCCCATGTAGGTACGCAAGTAGCATTAAATAGAATACCCTGTAAATTTGCAATTAATTTGGATTTGTTAGTCTATTTTATGTATTGATATCAATTTAACATGAGTTACTATGAGTTTCTAAAGTATGTTAGATTTACTTTAGATACTGATACCATTGTATGAGTACTTTATAGCAAAAGTACTGTTTTTATTAGTATTTTCATATAATTTTGAACAAATAAGTATCTATTTCTGATTATTAGTTAGAGCTTGTCAAAACAAATAATTATATTTTATTTTTCCAATGCAACCTTTTGTTGGGTGAATTTATTTTAGAAATTATTTTGCAAAACATAAAAGAGGTTGTCGAAGATAACTACGTTTTTATTACTACGACAATATTAGGTACATAGGTTACCTAATATGGCTTAAATGTACTTTGTGTACTATTGTTTGTTAATCAGTTTTTTAATTTTTTAATTCTTTTTAAATTAGTATGTTTTGCTTTGAATAAGTTTTCTTAACAAAAAAATGCTAAAGTTTATTCAGGCTTTATAGAGTACAGTTGCTTTATATTTATAGACAAACCAGGTATTATACATTCAATAAAAATAATAGCAAATATGCCGATATATTCGAGTATCATTTTTGAAATTATAATTAGTAATATAACGAGTGTATTGATGATTATCGAATTTTAAATTTGTTTGATTTTGAGAGATAAATTATGTTGCTGGGAAACCACCACGGACGAGTGAGGTTTTCTAGAGCAACATAATATACATTTTACTGGTAACGCCTCATTTAATTTTTAATAAAGTTATCATGAACGTCACAAATGATAATTATATTGAAAAACTACCGATAGTTGGCAAAAATTTAAAATCTGTTTATTAAATATATCAAATTTACTAGAAATGGTGATTTATAAAAGAAAGCTCTCTAAAAAACTGACAAACTACAAGAGAGTTGTTTGAAAAATTACAATTT